>JAQZBX010011099.1:29017-43388 GCA_029593785.1 Cabassous unicinctus | reverse complement strand
GGGTGCGCTATCCATTGCGCCACAGCCGCTTCCTGCCGTGAGGTTGCTGCATCAGCCCACCGCACCGCTCAGGCCGGCGTGCCCTCACAAGGAGGCCTCGGGGCGCGAACCCGGGCCTCCCATATGGTAAACGGGGGCTCCATCCACTGAGCCACACCCGCTTCCCTCCATGAGTATCTTTTATAGCTGGTTTTTTTTTTGTTTTTCCCCATCAGGATGCAATCCAGTCATGTACCACAAAAGTGGTCATATCTCTTTAATCTGGAACAGTCCCCTTTCTTTTCTCGCTACAACATTCACTTTTCTTTGAAGTTTTTTTTAGATTCTCCCATATTCTACATTTATCTATTTTCTCTTGGGCTCATTGAACTTATAAAGAGACAGAATCATCAGTATATAAGGACATGAGTGAAAGAGAGAGGAGTCAAGGATGGTGATGGTTTCTGGTAGGATTAACTGGGTAAATAACATGGCATCATCAGTGAAAATAAGGAACCTAGTAAAAGGAGCAGGTCTGGGGAAAAGTTGTGTGTTCCATATTAGAGATGCTAAGCATTTCAGGTGAGCCATCCAGGTGGAATATTTGCAGGTGAGCACAGGAGAGCATTCTCTGTCAACTTTGTACATAGCAAACAGCAGCTGTTGTTTTATTGAAAGAATGTCTTGATTGGCTCAAATCAGCTATCCTTTTATCATCTCCCTCTAGGTCTCGCTCTCGAAGCAGACATTCCCGTAAAAGCAGAAGCCGAAGTGGCAGCAGCAAAAGCAGTCATTCTAAGAGTAGATCCCGATCCAGGTATGTCGTGTTGGGTATAAGCAGAGGAGGTCAGCTGGGAGCACTTGTACCATTTTTCACTTTGATTTTAATCATGTTAGCAGCCTTCCTTCACCCCAGTTTTTCTGGCTTTGGATTGGAATCATAGAGGTCCAGAAAGCAGCCCTTGGCCAGTCCAAGCCATACATTGTTTGAAGCATAACAACACGTGACTCAGATATCTCTTCTGCCTCCTCAGGTCAGGCTCCCATTCCCGCAGCAAGAGCCGCAGCCGGAGCCCGAGCCGCAGCCGGAGCAAGAAGGAGAAAAGCAGGAGCCCCAGCAAGGATGACAAGAGCCGCAGCCGCAGCCACAGCGCAGACAAAAGCCACAGCAAGAGTAAAGACCAAGCTGAAGAGAAGATCCAGAACAATGACAGCATTGGGAAAGCCAAGAGCCAGAGTCCCAGTAGGCATAAAAGTAAGAGTAAAAGTAGGAGCAGGAGTCAAGAGAGGAGAGTGGAGGAGGAGAAGCCAGGGAGTGTGAGCAGAAGTAGAAGCAAGGAGAAGAGCAGGAGCCAGGAGAAAAACCTCAAGAGTAGAAGCAGGAGCAGGAGCAAAGGGGGCAGCAGAAGCCGAAGCCGGAGTCGCAGCAAAAGCAAGGACAAGAGGAAGGGAAGGAAGAGAAGCAGGGAGGAGAGCCGTAGCCGCAGCCGCAGCCGCAGCCGCAGCCACAGCAAGAGTGAGAGGAGCAGAAAACGGAGCGGCAAACGCGACAGTAAGTCAGGCAGTAGCAGGAAGAAGAAGAAGGAGGAAGACACTGACCGCTCCCAGTCTAGATCGCGATCCCGCTCAGTGTCAAAGGAGCGGGAGCATGCCAAGTCCGAGTCTGGCCAGAGGGAAGGCCAAGGGGAAAGTGAGGATGCAGGCACCAACCAGGAGACCCAGTCCAGGTCGAGGTCCAATTCCAAATCAAAACCAAACCTTCCATCAGAAGCACGCTCCAGATCAAAGTCAGCTTCAAAAACCCGGTCTCGGTCCAAGTCTAGATCCAGATCAGCTTCCAGATCACCCTCCCGATCTAGATCGAGGTCCCACTCAAGGTCTTAATTGGCTACAACCACAGTCGGAACTACCCGAGAAGTCTTTTGTACATGTTTGGTAGCCGTAGCACAAGTGATTGAGTAGAACACATGTCACTGCTGTACATTTTTAACTCCCCTAATGGTGTGTCTATAATTGTTAAATCTAAGTGCTTCCTTTCCGTAAAGCCTCCTGGCGCCAGGCCTTTCCTGCTCGACTGAAAAAAATCTTTTTGAAAAACCCCCCTTTACTCATGGCCCAGAGTAGAAAATCCAAAATGCCTCGGCTTTCAGGCCTGGCTTTTCCTACAGGGAGCTCAGTACCTGGACGGCTTTAAGGCTGGAATGATGACATAGGTAGGTATGGTGAGTTTGACCATTTTTGCCCTTGAATTGATGCCCTTTGATGTATGCCATTTAGTGAAAGTGCTAAGTCTTAAGTTTCCTACCACCTTGGTTTCATATTTTTGGACTTAACAAAGTTGTGAATAGCACAGTCGAGGGAAATTGATACCTGCAGTAACCCATAGGAAAAAAAACTGTAGAGTTCCATATTCTGGTATTGTGATTATATTGTTTTATATTAAAAAAAAAAAAAAGGAAAAGAATTTTTTTTAATTTTATTTTTCCCCGTCTTGCAAAGTATAGTGACCCCTGTTTCCATTAAATTTGAATAAAGACTATTTTTGCTTGACAAAATTTTACAGTGCTTGAATCGATGTTGCGTTTCCTGATATATCTTAATTGCTCGTTACTTAGCATTGGTTAGGGAACCAGCACTTTCCTTAAGGATTTTTCTCACCCACCAGAATAAAGGCCAATTTTCTAGGGATTTACCACCTTTCCTCTCTTACAAATCTCATGGCCAGTTTGGGAACTTTGTATCACCAGATGTGTTCTCCATGAACATAGAGTTCCTTTTGTGCTGTTTGTTGACATTCTTGCCATGAATCTACAGCATCATAACCTCTTCACCTTAGGAGTTAGACTAAATGAAAGCCAGAACAAAATTAGGCAAGATGACTTTTGTCCCAGTCGTTCCTGCATTACTTGTCCAGCCTAGCTCTATAGGAGTCACTGGAGATACAGTGATTCCAATCTGGTCTCTGTCCTAGAGGCAGTATGGACGCACATCTAAATGGGGAGGAAGTTTGAGAGCCTTCATTATACACTGCAGCAAGCTTGAAAGGAGAGGAAGCCACTTTTTCAGACTGCTGTTTATGAATTTATTGGGGGCTATCCATAGATTTAAAAAGACTCACCGGTAGACTAAACCCTAGAGTTTGGTGATACAAAATCAGATGTGCTTCTTGCCCCCTTGGAGCTTGTGGTGTGGTTGCAGACGATAAACATCACTAAGAATAAAGTGGGCATTTGGAGATGGGTGGAAAGCATCCCGGGCAAAAGAAAGCACAAAGCCAGGAGATTGGGAAAGCAGAAGGCAATGTGCCTGGGGAACATGGAGGCATTTATTTGTCTGAGTTTAATAATGGGAAATAAGCATGTTTAGAAAGATGGATTGGGTCATAGAGGGCTTTAATTACCAGGAGGAGTTTGGCTTTTGCCCTGTTAAGTATTGGAGAACACTGGACATGTTTGAACAAGTGGGTGCAGGGGCAAAGCTATGCTTCCAGAACATTCATCTAACGTGTGAGGGATTGGATGCAGGGAAACTAGCAATTCAGGGAATGCAGTAATTCTAGATGGTGTATGTGACCTGAACAAAGGCAGTGGTAGAAGAACAAACTTGGCAGGTGATAGGATGGAAAGGACCTGGGGAAAGGAGCTGTCAGAGGTGAGCCCTGGATGAGGAAGCATTTCTGAGTAGTGTGAAGATGAAGGTGAGTTGGTTCCATTTCAGGAGTAGACCAGGCATCCAAACTAAGGAAGTTCACTCAGTGTCCTCCCTAGAGCTTATACCTTCATCTGGGCCCATCTTTAGTGACCTCACAAGGTTGTGAATCCAACCAGTAATTCTCACCCTCTCAGGATCTCAGGTCACCGTCCAGTGGATCAAGAGAACTCAATGTCCCTTCATTTTACCCCTGTAAAAAAGGGGACATTTCTTTGGGTGTTTTTGTTCTTTCACAAGTTTAAAATGTCTAAAACCCAATGATATAAAAAGAAAACAAAATTCACTTTAATTCCACTCTCTAACACAGAAGTTCATTTTTTCCAAATTCCCTTCCAAGCTTTGTTCCTTTTCATACTTTAAACATATTTATGTTATGTTTATATGTAATTTAATAAACTTTGCCATTTAACATTGTAAGCGTTGGAAAGTCCCCACTTAAATATTTAAGGCACATTGGTTCTTAAACGAATTTAGCATGTGCGATTCTTATAACAGGATATGGGTTTTCCATGTGTACATGGAAAGAATCCCCACTCGGCATGTTTTTTCCAGTGGTTTATATTTTCCTAGAAAATCAGATTCTGAGTGAAATGAAGAGGATAAAGAAATTAATAAGAAACTATCATATGTTGCCTTTCAGCTTTGCACCAAGGTAACCTTAGCTGCTTTCCTGTACATTTCTCATCTGGGCCTACAGTAGTCCCCCGGGAGCAGGCTTCTCAGGCTCAGCGGCAGAAAAGCTGCGGCACGATGGCCACCTTCCCGCCATGCCACCCCCACGCCTTTCATTCCACATTAGCTGACTATTTGAGGGCCTTCCATGGGCCAAGCACCCGTCTAGGCGTTAGGAATAGAGTATGCACGAGACAGATGAGGGCCATCTCAGGCAGCATGCCCAACACTTTTAAGGCTGGGATCATGTCTGTCTCATCTGTGTCCCCAGTGCCTAGCACAAAGCCCGGCCCACGATGACATCAGTACTTCAACTTCATTCTAACTTGGCATCTTCTGGAGTCCAGATACTCGGTGTTTCCTCTCTAGCAAATGACTCTTCAAGGAAGTCTCCTGGCACCCCTTAAAGGTTTCTAAAATGCAGCACTTTTTCTGGGCTGCACTACGTCCCCCTAAGAGAGCCAGAAGAGCAAGTTTAGAGGCTATTGGTAGGTAATGCCTGTCCCTACCCTCCTACCTACCCACAGAGGTCTAAAAGAAGAACGACCTCAGGAAGCCCAAAGGGCAGGGCCCTAGGTTTAATTCATTCACCTACCAGCACCTACTGAGAGCTCCGTTTTTTTTAAAGGAGGTACTGTGTCCGGGGATTGAACCTGGGACCTCATACATGGGAAGCAGGCGCTCAAACACTGAGCTACATCTGCTCCCTAAGCTAGGTACTTTTATGTACATGATAACATGATCCCATTTTAAGATTAAAACATGCTCAGAGAGGCAGAGGGATTTACCCAGTGTACCACAGCTAGTGGCAAAGCTCGTGTCCATCCCTAGATTTCCTGACTCCAGAGTCAGCTCTAAGCCACCACATTATACATGCCTGTATTGTTTCTTCATACCTCTGCTTCTTGCCCTTATCAAATGCCACCCTTTGGGACAGAGGTGCTGGAAGACTTTTTTTCTTTTTTTTTTTAAGATTTATTTATTTATTTATTTATCCCCCCTTGCTGCTTGTGTTTTGCTGTGTCCATTTGCTGTGTGTTTTTTCCGTGTCTGCTTATCTCCCCCTTGCTGTGAGGTCCTGCTGCATCAGCCCACCATGCCATGGGGGCCGGCCTGCCCTCACAAGGAGGCCCGGGGAAGCGAACCAGGGGCCTCCCGTATGGTAAACGGGAGCTCCATCAATTGAGCCACACCCGCTTCCCTGGAAGACTCTTGATTCAAGTCACACAAGTGAGTTAACAGGATTTGAATCCTGGTCAAAATTAAGTGGGTTTTCCTTCAACACAAATTTCTAAGCTGCTGCAGTGGGCCACTAGCCCACTGCAGTGAATGAAGTTTAATTGTTCCTTCATCTTTGCATCATTGGGCCAAGCCTAGGTCATTGTTCCACATTCTGGATGCCAAGGATTGGAGAGCAGGATTGCCCATTTTATTTCAAGTCGTCATGGCGGAGTATTGGGAAAAGTTTTCAACTAGCAATAATCGCGCCTCGGTAGAACCTCATTGGCTACGATACTGCCACTGCGCAAACCTAGGATTGCCCATTTTAAGTCCCTCAGGTAATTTACACCCTCAGCTCTTTTAACAATCCCATCTTGATAGTCCACAACCTAGGTACCAAATTCTACGAACTGCAACCAAATCCGGCTTACCACCTATTTTTATATGGCGCTTGAGCTAAGAATAGTTTTTATATTTTTAAATCGTTGAAAAATAGCAAAAGAATATTTTATGACACATGAAAAGTATATAAAATTCAAATTTCAGTGTCCACTATCGGCACACGGCCACACAGAGGTCACGAGTGGCCCGTGACTGCTTTCCACAGCAGCAGCAGAGCTGAGTAGGACCTGAGTAGGTCCCTAAACTAGGGTCCATGAGGCTCTTCACAAAAGTTTGCCTACCCCTGTGGCAAATGGTAAATTTAGCCACAGCCCTAATAAAATTTTGAGGAAAAAGGAAAGGGGAAATTACTTAAAATATATAAATAGGTAGATGACATCCAAAAAAGAAACACAGGCAGATGCTGTGGTGGTTTTTTTAACTATCAGTCGTAAGGCCTTGGCCGATTCTTCTCCCCACCCCCCTTCCTTCATGGGTGAATTTTAATGACATGGAAATAATACTGCAGTGACGCTGGTGTGTTTTTGTGCTTTGTGTGTGTGTCTTTTAAAGATTCTGCAGGCTACTTGTGACCAACCTACAGAACAATCAGTGTGGGCACTTCTTTTTACTCTCAGTGCAAGCTGGAGATGCTGCTTGGACAATGGGCACGAATCAGGCAAGTCAAGAGGGGCAGGAAGCAAAGTGTGGTCAGGCCTCAGGCAGGTCGTTTAACTGGCTGGTGAGAGGGAGGATCCCGTCACCTCAGCGTCAGTAAAAGGGGCACGGCCTCTTCCAAGAAGCTGGGCAGTGGGGCTTCCCCCACCAAAGTCAGAGTGGGAGGCTGGGAAAAGGGCAGTCGGAACATTGGCAAACGTCTACTACTCATTAGCAAAATCTGGTGCCAAGTCCTGGCGAGGATTCAAAGATGAACCAGACATGCGGCTTGTCTTCAAGAAGATGAATGGATAAACAAAATGGGGTGTAGTCACAGAATGGACTATTATTCATTCATAAAAAGAAATGAAGCAGAGATACACATGCCAACATGGATTAACCTTGAAAACGATGCTGCGTGAATGAGTCAAACAGAAAAGGACAAGTATTGTTGATTCCACTGAATATTTGACATATTTAGAGAGAGGAAATAGATTAGAGGTTACCAGGGGCTGGATGGGGAGAGGCGAGAGGAATGGCAAGTTACTGCTTAGTCAGGGTACAGAGTTTGTGGAGAAACAAAAGAGTTTTGGAGATAGTGGTGGTGGCTGCACAGCATTGTGAATGTAATTAATGCCACTGAATTGTACACTTAAAAATGGTTAAAATGGCAAATTTTATGTTAAAACATTTTACCACAATAAATATTTACATACTGTATTTATTTAAAAAAAAATAACCTGCAGCTAGTTACAGAGGGTATTTCTTTTTTTAATACTAAAACCCAAATAAATTAATCCACGCCCAGCACAGAAACACCAGTTATACAGGCAAACATTCTAGGATTTGAAATGCAGGACATTTCATTTCACAGCTAAAATGCAAGGCGGATCGAAGAGACGCAAACCCTCTAACCCAGCACAACCTCTCATGCCGTGTTTATAAACTTTAAACAGGCAAAACTAAACTATGGTATTAGAAGTCAGAGTAGTGTTTACTTTTGGATGGAGGGAAGAGGTAGTAACTGGAAAGGAACATGTGGGGGCATTCTGGCATGTTGGGGTGTTCTGTTTCTTTCCTTGGGCAGGGTTATACGGGTGTTTGCTTCCTGACGAGTCAGTGAGCTGGATGTTTAAGTTTTCTGCACTTTCCTGGAAGTGTATTATACTTAACAATAAAAGAGTTTTTGCAAAAAGGCAAGCAGAGACAATCAGATCCCATCTGAATGAAAATTTGTTGTTTCCATAAAACTATTTACCTTTAACTCAGACTTTCCAGAAACCCCTGGTGTTTCTTGGAGTCTATTAAGAATCTCAGGATGGTGCAAATATTCTCACTGTCCTGATATTGTGATAATCTGGGTAGGCTAAATATTCTCTATATTAGAAACCATGCATGTGTCCCCAGACCTAGTTTTTCTCCCTAGGTCTGATTTTTAGAATGCTGGTGATAAACTGAGCCTGATTTATTATATGACCATCCTGTATGGGAAAAGATTGTGACTTTGGGTATCTTTGGTCAACCTTAAGAGATGTAGCAGGGGGACAGATGTGGCTCAGGTGGTTGGGTGTCCATCTCCCTTATAGAGGGACCTGGGTTCGATCCCCGGGAACTCCTGGTAAAAATAAAAAAAGAAAAATATAGAAGGCACGAGGGCCACTAGGCCCTGTGCGCAGGTACGCCACCAGGCCCCGCGAGCCACGCAGCAAGATGATGATGTAACAGGAGAGTGACACAAGGGAGAGCCAAGATGACGCACCGAAAAACCAGGAACTAAGGTGGCGCAGGTGGTAGGACGCCTCTCTCCCACATCGGAGGTTCTGAGGATCGAATCCCAGTGAAGACAGGAGAAGAAGGAGGAGAGGAGAGGGCAGGAAACGAACACAGAGAATGGACACAAAAACAGCAAAAACGAGGGGGGGTGGGGGGGTGGCAAAAATGGATAAAAGTAAATAAATAAATAAATCATTTAAAAAATGTCTAGAGGAGGAAGATACAGACTATAGTTGGTAATACTCTGAGGATGCTCTTTCATTTGTTAACAAATGTTTCACAACAATGCAGGGTGTTTGTTGGGGGGTGATGTGAGGGAGCCCTGCATGATGTTATGCATGTTTGTTTTGTAAGATCATGATGTTTACTGAACTCTTACAGTTTATGTATGTTCATGTATGAATGATACACTTCAATAAATTGTTTAAAAATTTTTAAAAAATTAAAATAATAAAAATAAAGAATCTCAGGATGTTCCTAAAGAAATGAAAACTAGAACAACCATAAGGATTGTGTCATGTCTGGGACCTGTCGTGGACCCAGTGCAGCCCGCCCGGGACTCTGGCCCAGAGATCACTGTGGAATTGAAGGGCAGTGTGGCTCCTCAAACAATGAAAAGCGCCACAAGCACAAATGTGTTTATATTGCTATTTGTGACAGCAAGGAAACCATCCAAATGTCCAGCAAGAGGGGACTCTCTAAGCCACATCCCGTGACTGCCTTCAGGACACCGTTATGCGGCCATCTAGGCTGATGCACAGGCCAACCAGGTCATTTCTCCCCATTCTGGAATTTATTTCTAGGAAAATCCTGAAAAGGTTGAAATAATAATTAGTTATGCATTAAATGAATCAATCACCTTTGTTGGAAAAACACAAATTCCACAAGGAGAAATGAAAAAGTCACAACAGACATCAGTGCCTACAAAAATTTTTGTCATTAAATTCCATCAAAGTTGACTATAGAGTCTTTCAGTTATTATTTATTCATCATCATTTTTCCCCTCAAGCCTCTCTTGGCAAAAGGAATTAGCAAAGAAATTTTTTTTTTTAAGATTTTTATTTTTTTTCCGTTTATCCATTTTTACACACCCCCCCCCGCCCCCGTTTTTGCTGTTTTGTGTGCATTCGCTGGGCAACTCTCTGTGTCTGTTTCCTCCCTCTCCTCTCATCCTTCTCCTCCTGTCCTCACCAGGATTCGATCCTGGGAACCTCCGATGAGGGAGAGAGGCGTCCTGCCACCTGCACCACCTCAGTTCCTGGCTTTTTGGTGCGTCTCGTCTTGGCTCTCCCCTGTGTCCCTCTCCTGTTACGTCATCATCTTGCTGCGTGGCTCAGCGGGGCCTGGGGGCTCACCCGTGCACAGGGCCGGGGGGCTCACCCGCTTGCGGGGCCTGGTGGCCGGCTCACCTTCTTTTTTATTTTACCGGGAGGTCCCGGGAATCGAGCCCAGGTCCCTCCATCCAGGAGACAGATGCCCAACCATTCGAGCCACATCCGTCCCCCAGCAAAGAGATTTTGAAAGTCTCTTGGGCCATCATTAGTGGTTCTTCCAAACTTGAAATGTCATAAGCATGGCAAACCTCCCCATCCTGGGGGTGGGAGGAACGGGGTGTGTGAACTTAATGATCGGAGGCCCTGGGTCTCCATGAGGAAAAGCTGCAAGAACCTCTATCAGGGCATTTTCTCCTCATCCTTTTGGTTATCTCGTTTTATTGGATTTAGATTATGGACATCATATCAGTAGGAGACTGAGTGAATGGCCTGATACTGACTGTGCACCCAGAGGGAATTTTACACACATCAGGCTACTTGGTCAGGCACGCTGTCCTCATTTTATGAGAGCTATGGAAATGAGAGTCTAGGAGGGGCTGTGACTGTCACTACCTTCTTGCTGTGCAACCTTGGACAAGTTACTTAAACTCTCTGGGCCATAGTTACTCCTCTAATAATTCATACCCTTATCTCCTAACTCTGTGTGGAGAAGGCTTTGATGTCAGACAGACTTGACCTGGAGTCCTGAAGCTGCCTCATACTCTGGGTGACTTTGGGGGGATCATCTCACCCCTGAGTCTGTAAACACATCAGTTCCTGCTTCACCTGCAGGTCATCAGGTCAGTGGCCTGTGTGGGGTCTGGCTTAGAGTAAGTGTCCAGGTAGCAAGTGGTAGCTAGTGCCTGCTCATGCTGTTCTGTCCCAAATGCCATCCTGGCCCCTTCTCTGGCATGGAGAGACCCTCTCCAGCCTTCAAAGCTCCTCCACTGGGGCTGCCTTCAATACCCCATGGGAGAGCTCAACTGCAGCCTGCTGTGTCCTCGGTCTCTTTGTCTGTAAAATGACCAGCAAAACTGCAGATGTCAATGTGTGTGGAGGCAGCTGGCCGCTGGGTCTAGCTGTTCTCTGCACCTCCTGGCACACAGTAAGTGCTAACTCAATACCCGCAGAGTATTTGGGAGAGAGTTCTCGGGGCCTCCGGTTCCCTTTGCAACGAGGGCCCTGTGGCCTGATAGAAGCAGGTCAGGCCAGCTTGGGGAAGGGACAACTAATCCAGGCCCAGGGTTTGGGATCAGAGTCAGGCAGTGCTGGGTTCAAGCCCAGGTCTGTCACTTACTGGGAAAGTCATTTTGTCTCTGAGCCTGCGTTTCGTTACCTGCGGGGCAGGGATAATGGTAATGCTGCCCTGCTTGGGACCGCTAGGAAGGTTTCTGGGATCCTTGTCTGAGCAACACCTAGCAGGGGCTCACAAGTCTTGTAAATTGGCCTGGTCCCACCCACCCACCCACCTACACCCTGACCAGGCTAGGTCCCGTCTGGTTTGCTGCAAGGTCTTCCCCCCTCCCGCTCCCACTGTTATCGGAGACCATGTCTAGGGTCTTGGCTTTGTTGCAAGAAAGAATTAAAGGTCGAGCCACAAATTAATCAGGCAAGTAAAGAATTTATTGGGGGCTAAAGTAAGAAAAAGAAAGTACAGCTTCAGAGATGAGGGTGGGCATCTTCAAGAGAGAAAAGTGCTACGTTCTGCCCTGAGGTCCCTGCTTTACAGGGGTACAGGACTCCAGGGCCTGTGCTGATTGGCATATTTGCCACAAAGCAGGGGGACTCTGTTGGGTGATCTGATTCTCTTAGGGGGTTAGGGGTTGCTGTCCAGTGATTGGCTTCTGGCTACTTGTCCACAAGCTCTGCAGAGCATGTTGGCTGCTGGTGACTGGTCTCTGGTCACTGTCCACGAAGGCTGAGGTAGCCTGAAGGTGTGGGGGGGTGCCCCCTTTCCTTTTTCCTGCCATGGAATGATGTTGCAGGCTGCCCTCTGATAACACAGCCGCTGGGTGTGTGCTGTGTGCCGTAAGCTGCAGGGTGTTTGTGCTGTAAATTGTCCCTTCCTCACTTGCCTGTGTGACTCAGCAGGCTAATGCTGGTAAACAGGCCAATGCCTCAGTTTCTCTTACCAGGCTTATTAGGTTTTCTGTCCCCTTCCTCCTTAGGTCCCTATTCTATCCTGCCTCACCCCTCCCTCACCAGGAGGAACTCTTTCCGTGGTGGGCCAACTGCCGTTTGCAAGGGAGCTCATGCCTGTCCGAAGGCAGGTGACCCCCGGTTCCCCAGGCCTACAGGGGGCTACGAGGGCGCCAAGGGTCACCGCGTGGGTGGGTAGACAGGGGAAAAGGCCCCATTAAGCTCCCGTTTCTCCGCCCTAAACCCAGCCACCCTCTGGACCCGGAAGAGCGAGCTCGGCGAGCTGGAGGGCGCAAGGAACCGCAGCACCAAGTCGTGGGGAAGGCGGGAAGCCCGCGGGTGCAGGGGCATAGCCTCGCCGCCAGGTGGCGACAAGGCCGGCTCCAGCAACGTCCCTGCCTGGCCACCTCGCAGTTTCAGGGTCTCCTCGGCTTCTCCAGTCTCTGGCCTAAGTCCTGACACCCCTTCCCCGGGCCTGGGTACCAAGCCCTCAGCACAGCTTGAGGCAGGGGCTTTCCCCCAAGAACTGAGGTCCTGGGGATTGTCTGCGTCCCAAATACGAGGTCCCAGTTGAATCCTGGGTACCTCCTAAAAAACAAACAACAAACAAAGGAGCAAAACCATCTCAGCTCAGTAGTTCAGCTCCCGCTTCCCACATACGAGGTCCTGGGTTCAATCCCAGGTCCAGTACCTAAAAAAAAAAAAAAAAGGAACCGAGGTCCTACCTCACAATGGAGGGAGGGTGGGGGGGTAAACTTGATCCATCACCAGGCCCTGTGACCTTCAGCATGTCCCTCACCCTTCTGGGTGTTTTACAACTTGGAAAACATTTTCATTCAAGATCTCTGGACACCGGCATTTATCCCCATGTTAGAGACAGAACTGGGACCAGTCCTGGGTTGTAGCATGGGTGGGAGAACTGGATCATGTGATCTGACAGCCTAAGAGTTGCTCTCTGAAGGACTGAATGACAGCTCGATGGACAGAAAACTGGACAGAGAGCCTCCACTGGCCCCTGCAAACCAGCCATTACCTTGGCTTGGCCACAGTTACGGGGCTGGGGGATGGCTGGCTGGGCATGGCTGTCAACTCCAGGCCCATGTCCAAGGGGGCCTGCCCCAGGGTGATTTTCACCTTGAATCCTGGGCTCCTGGGGGGTGACATGGTGCTGGCTGCCTCATCGGCAGTGTGATTCGTCACCAAAGTGGAGTGCCACATCCCCACTGTATCTATGGTAAAGATTCCTAGTCGACTCCCAATATCCTTTTCCCAGCCTCTGTGGCAGCAAGGTGTGGCCATGAGGCCGAGTTCTGACAAATGTGCGTGTTATGCCTTTAAAAGGAGGGAGGCTTCCCCTCCCCCAACCCCCTTCCCAATGGCTGGTCCGCAGCCTCAGGGCAGGGCTCGTGTGAGCATCTTCAACCACGAAGGCAAAGGCACGCACCGCGCCTTAGAGCCGGCAGAGCAACAAGATGGAAGGAGCCTGGGTCCCTAAATCTGGGGGCCTGCTTCTCGACGCGACAGCTAATGTTCCGGCTGTAACGCTTACAGTCATTGTTTTCAAATTCTGCGCCAGTAACCTCAGCCAGGCCCGGCTCTGTCACTGAAATGTAAGAATCACACGATTAGCTACTATATAATAAGTGCTTATTATATGCCAGGTGTGTTAGTCAGTTTCCACGGGGTTATGCTGTAGTAATAAGTTATTCCCATCTCAGGGGTTTACCACAAGCACAGACTCCTTGTTGGTGCCAGATGTTGCCACTGTGGGTCGGCTGCAGTCCTGCTCTCCTCTAATGCATGTTGCTCTGCATAATGGCACAACTGTCCTAATTTACAGGGGAGGGGGAAAAACACGCAGATGCAATTTTCTCAGTTGAGGTTTTTCTTACCCCCATGGTTCCCACTGTGACTGTCCTTTATGAGCACTCCCGGGGGATGAGGGGGAAGCAGCTCTTCACAGGGACTCCCCAGACTCGGACCCTTGCTGGACATACGTTTTGTGGCTGAGACGATGGTGGCAGGCATGTGCCCACAGTGGCATTTCTGTCAGCAGTCCTACTGGCCAGGGATCACCCGACCGCCAAGATCCAGCCCAGTGCCCAACACCCCCCCCCCCAGGCTGGCAGTCACTTGTAGGGACCTGTCACCGCCTCTGGAGTTTCTGAGTGGATCCTTATTTCTGGGGCCCTACCCCTTGGGCCTCCCGACCCCATCCCTGTCCTCGAGCCCCAGCTGAATGGGCCAGGGATAGGTGCCTGATCCAAGCTGAACCAACTGAAATTTCTCAAGAACTTGAACAAGGACACAGAATTGAGGGAGCGCCTTCTAATGGGAGCAGAAATAATGACAATAACAACAGTGGCAGCTAAGGTTTTTTGGGCACTTCTGGGGAGGGCTCTGTGACATGATCTTGACAAGCATGGAATCCCACAACCCTCTGTGATAGGCTTTGACGCTTTCAGATAAAGAAACTGAGGTTCAGAGAGGGGCAACGACTGCCCGGGGGTTGTTTGGGCATGCAC
>JAQZBX010011099.1:0-28917 GCA_029593785.1 Cabassous unicinctus | reverse complement strand
AGGTTGTTTGGGCATGCACATGGCACTCAAGGCTCTTCATGGCCTGGTACCAAATTCCCTTCCTGCTCATCCCTTGCCATTCCCCAGCCTCCCTCCAAATGACCCATACTTGCTTCCTTTTACCCCTCCCCGCCTCTACCGTTGCTGTAGAGCCCCCGCGCAGACCCACCCTCTTCTGGGAAGCCCTCGCCGTCCCTCTCCTCCCACGCAGCCACCCTGGGCTCCCCCAGCATTTGGCGCAACCCGGAGACCACGAATGGAGCTCCCAGTCTGTGTCCCTTTTCTAGGCCAGACGGCTTCCAGTGGGCACCCAAGGGTCTCCGCTGAGCCCTTACCTGTGCTCTTCCGCGCGGTACTCCCACCGGTCCTCACGTCTTCATTTTACAGAAAATAAAAGGGAGGCTCAGGAAGACGCAACAGTCTCCCCAAGGCCGCACAGCAGGAAGTGGCGGGGCCGAGCCCAGCGCCGCTCTGGGACTCCTCCGTCTGGATTCTGATCTGAATTGCTTCCTTCTCTATCTTCCTACACTGCTGCCTCCAAGAGAGGGTGAGGAGGGTCCTAGGGGACAGGGCGGGGACAAAGCAAGAGAGCCAGGAGGGGTCAGGGTAGGAGGTGGGAGGTGGGCTTTCTCTGGGAGGTGCCATGGAGCTGGCATTAGGGACAGAACTGTAGGCCTGAGGGTTAAGGACCTGTGACGGCACCCAGCCCTCAGGCCCCTCCGCGGGGGCAAGGTCCCAGCCGCCACCTGCTTCGGGGCACGCCTGGAGCTCCACGTTGTGCACCTGCTCTCACGCGCTCTTGGAGAGACGCTCCCCTGTGCCACGCTGTTTGCAAAGCCCTTCCGCGGGCACACACGGCTGAGGCCTCTCCTCCGAGTCAGAGCCCACTCGGGCTCTAGGGCAAGCTGCAGCCCCGACCCCCCTCATCCCACTCCGCTCTCCCTCTCGCATCCCTCCACCCACCCTGTCCAGGCCTCCAGGCCTTTCCAAATACACTTCCTGCTGCTAGAATATCCTGCCCCTCTTCAGCCTGGGAATCTCTGCAGACCTTCAGATCCAGAAGGATCGCCCCCTCCTCCTTCCATCCCCCTCCCCTGGACTCAGCTGCTGCTTCCTCAGCTTTGGGGGCACAGGTCTGCCTGCCTTGCCCCTCAGAGGTGGTTCCTCTCTAGTCCCCAACACCCTGCCCAGAGGAGAAGGCTAAAGAGATACCATCACTTTCCTCCAGTTTGCATGTTACAGGAGAGGAAACTCACTGGAGGCCACAGTGGCCACGGCGCCGCCTCGGTCAGTGCTGGCTGCGTGCCAGGCTGAAGGGTCCAGCCTCTTTGTCGCCCTTGGCAGTTGTCACCACCATCACCCCCATTTTGTAGAAGAGCAAACAGGTGTGAAGAGGTGAAGTGACTTGGCCAAGGTCACAGGCTGCTGAGAGAATCACCATGGTGAAGACCCAGTTCTCACCTTGGCTCTGCTGCTGACCAGCTGTGTGACCACAGGCAGCTGCTGGGCCTCAGTTTCCACACGTGCGACCCGGGGCAACAGCTGCACCTAATCCCAGGATCGTCTTGCTCACTGAAGGAGGTAATGCATATAAGGCGCTTGTACCCGGGAGGGGGGGCGCAGCAAGATGGTGACAGCCATCCTCTTATTCCTGCCTAAGCACAGAGCTTTGTCCTGTACCCCCAGGGGGGCCTCGTTTCCTCCACCTGTACAGCTTCACCCAGACTCTGCTTCTTTCTCCGGGCTTCCGAGAGGAATGGAGGTGGGGGAGCTCATTTTCCCTCGAGCTTTGCCATTGGCCCAATGACATCTGGTAAGAAGCCCAGAATCGTCCCGCTCAGAGCATCCATGGGATGGATTTGGGATTCATGTCCCAGACCTTTCCCCTGAGGACCTAAGCCACAGATGGGGCCTTGTGCCTGTGGGGCTCAAAGCCCAGCCCTGCCATTTACTAGCTGGGTCACACTGGGCAGGTCACAGCCCCTCTCTGGGCCTGGGTTTCTGCCTCTACAATGGGGCATTGGGCCTGAGGTTCTGGATTCTACTTGCCAATCACTTCTTAATGAATCTGCAGACCAGCCCTCCCCGTGATGGACGCACTGCAGAGGAGGAGGATGAGAAATGCTCTGACTTGTCCCAGCTACCCGGTGACTAGCTGAGCAGTATTATTGGAACTGGGACCCAGAGCCATGCTCTTCCCTCTGAACCTGGGTTCTGAACTCTTAGTTGAGGCCGTGGTCTTGCCCAGCAGGAGCTGTGGGGTGTGGGGGCCACAGTGGCATCAAGGCTGTATCCTGAGCAGCCCCAGGACAGGATGCTTTTAGAGATCCATGGATGGAAACGGATGTGGCTCAAACGGTTGGGCATCCGTCTCCCATATGGAGGAACTTGGGTTCAATCTCCGGGACGTCCTGGTAAAAAAAAAAAAAAAAAGAGATCCATGGAGCTATGGCAGGAAATCCAGGGCAGCCCAGGCCAGGCCTGCCTGGTTGTTTCTGAAGCTGAGATGAGATGAATTTTCAGGTTCTTCTGCTCCTGTGGCCTGGGGTAGGGCTATGACATGTGGGAGGTGACAGCTGATCCCTTCCCATGGTGGTTTCTGGACAGCACTCGGAGCCTCGAGTAGGCAGGGACCTCAGGGTCACCGTGTCGTCTCCTGCCTCCACAGAGAGCCTGGAAAGAAGTGGTGACCACCATGGTCCCCAGGGGACATCTCATCCAGGCTCCTCACAGAAGCCAGGGCAGATTTGGGGAGGGACACAGGCCACTTGGGGCAGTACCCCAATATCGAGGCCCCTGGCTGCCCACATATCTGCATGTCCACAGAGCCAAACCAAGCAGGCCCGGTGGACATCTCTCCACAGGGAGGGCACTGTCAGTCTGGCTGTGTGCCTGCGGGCAGGCTTCTTTGCCTCTCTGAACTTTCCTCATCTGTCAAGTAGGCCTAGCACTGACCTCCCAGGGTTAAGAGAATTAAAAGACGTTATACCAGGAAAGGGGGACCTTCCCTCCACCCCACCCAAATGGCCCCAGACAAGTTCCTACAGCCCTCAGACACCACCCTCAGTGCCTGACACCCCACAGTCAGAAGCAGGAGGGGCTGTTCACTGGGCATCCGTTTCGTATTTGACACAAAACATGTATGCTCTTATTTAAGCTTCAAAACAACACTGGGTGCTAAGTATTTTTGCCCCCCCTTTTTTTAACAGGTGGGGAAACTGAAGCTCAGAACTGTTCTCTTCTGGAGAAAAGGAAGGGGTCTGGGTGGGGGAGACACTGGCCTTGCACAGACTCTTACACCCAAGGCCAGTCGTAGGTGCCACACACAGGCCCAGTTCTGCCCCTCAGTGCTCACAGCCGGTGGGGACGTGGACAGGCACAGACTCAATTCACTATTGCTGCCGAGGCAAGCTCGCAGGGCCCTCTGGGTGTACCACGGCAGGCACGGGGGCAGGGCTGACAGGTCTGGAGTCCAGAGAAGGCCCAGAAAAGGTCTGAAGAATGAGTAGGAGCCAGTAGGGGAAAAGGAGGGGAAGAGACGTTCCGATAGAAGGCAAGGCTTGTGCCAAGGCCCTGAGGCCAGAGCCCAGAGGGCTAGGGATGGAAACAAGTTCAGCTGTCCAAGACTTTGTGGAGACAAAAGGGATTTTAAATGCCATTTGTACAGCAGTGGGAAGCCAGGGGGGATTTTACGCAGGGAAGCGGGTCTAGAGTCAGTATACAAAGATGCTTGGCGGGAAGCGGGTGTGGCTCAATGGATAGAGCCCCCGTTTACCATATGGGAGGCCACGGTTCGCTTCCCCGGGCCTCCTTGTGAGGGCAGGCCGGCCCGCGAGGCCGGTGGGCTGATGCAGCAACCTCACAGCAAGGGGGAGATAAGCAGACACAGAGAAGACACACAGCAGCACAAGCAGCAAGGGGGATAAAGAAATAAATAAATAAATGTTTAAAAAAAGAAAGATGCTTGGCCCCCCTGGGTGGATCATCTAGGCCCCTCAGAGAGGTGAGCCCGTAGGAGCCGGGATGGGGGAAGATCACTGGGGCGAGAGGACTGTCTAGTTGCTGAAAGTGAAGCAGGTTCCGTGGAGTGAGGCCGCAGACAGCTGGGTCTGGTCAGGGCAGAGAGGCCACAGGCCTCCCAAGGGCAAGCAGGAGGGGCAGGTGGTGAGCGCCACGGGGAGGTGGAGTCAGCAAAGCAAGGTGGTCCAGGCTTCGGGCCCCGGGTTGGTGTCCCCAAGTGAGAGCAGTGTTGGGAGAGGGGGAGTCGAGAGAAAACTGTGAGGGCAGAGGTGGGGGGAGGCAGTGGGTCAGCGTGTGGGGAGGGGGTGAAGTGGGGAGGGGGCCCTGCCTCAGTGGAGCGCTAGCAGCAGCCCAGCCTCCTCGGTGGCCGTCGGGAGGGCAGGCAGGCCACCCTGGCCTCGCTCCCCCGTCCCGCAGGGGTGAGGCCGGGGCAGCGTGGCCTCGGGGCCGCCCTCGGGGGCTGTGCCAGTCCCTCCCGAGGATGCCGGGCTGTCGCCGGCCGGGCACCGGGTCGCCCCCGCGTCCTCGCAGAGCCCGGGCTCGCGCTGGCTGGGCTGCGTGGCTCCCGCGGCCCCCGCCTCTCGGAGTCGGCTCCGCCCGCAACTTCTTGGAGGCCCCCTCCCCGCCCGCGGCGCACAGCACAGCCGGGTCTTATTACCGCCGCCCCGCCCGCAGCGTCCCGGGGGTCCCGCGGCCGGGGGGAGGGGCGGTGATAATCAATCCCAGGCCGGAAATTCCTCCCGAGGGGCCCGGGCCGGCGGCGCGCGTGAAGGGGGCCCGCCCCCCGCATCATGGAAACTGGGCCGCGGGCCCACTCGGCTCCACATTCCTGCCTCTAGGGGCGGGCGCCGCACGAGAGCTGGGCCGCCCCCTTCAGGCCCGACGCCGAGGGGCGCGCCGACCCCAGCACACTCACCACACACGCACACTCAGCACACACACACACCACACAAACGCACACACACGCGCGCACACTCCACACGCCGCCTTATTTGGGACAAGCGCCGTCTCTCCGCGTCTTCTTGGGAAGGGTGGGCAAGGCGAGGCCTGACCCTCGACCCCCGTGTGGCCCCCCAGCTCCCGGGGCCGGGTCCACAGCCTCTGCCCCCGGATCCCGCTCCACGGAGGGCTTCACTGAGCGCTCGAGGGCGCCTCGGGCCGCGCCCTGGGCTGCGGGCTCTGCCCTTAGCGCCCGCGGCTCGGCTCCCCGCTCCGTGCGCGGCAGACACAGTTACGTCCAGGGGACACATGAAGGCCGGGAGGGTCACACAGGAAGGCTGGGAGTCGCGGCGGGGCAGGGCTGAGGGGGCGCCGGGCGGGGCGGGGAGGGTCCGCACGCCCCGCCGCGTGCTCCACCCTCAGCTTCCCCGTGTGGGCAGGGGGCGCCCTCCGAGGCCTTCGGGAGCGACGTAAGGCGGGGAAGGGGGTGATGGCAGGACTCGGGCCTCGACCCCCACGCGGAGTCACCCGGCGCGCCCGCAGTGCCCACCTGCGGCCCGCACACCTCCCAGCAGCGGGGCCCAGCCCCGCTTGGGCCAGACGGTCCCGGGGGCTCTGGAGGGGCGGGTCGGGGCGGCGCGGGGCGGAGCCCGGGCGGGGGCGGGGCCGGGGCCCGGCCGAGGTTGTGCCAAGACCGCCGCGGTGCTGCGAGCCCCCGCGCTCGGACTCCCACCCCGACCCGCCCGGGCGCGGAGACGCAGGTGAGCAGAACTAGGGTCCAGAGATCCACCCCCCAACTTTCCCCAACTTTTTCTTTAGCCCCTCCTCCCTGAGGGTGGGAGTCCCGTTCCCCTTTCCTCCCGGGCCGGAGCGTGGACGCTGGCGGTGGCGGGACTCCGGAATGCGGGGACCTGGGACCTTCAGGCTGTGTCTCCAAGTCTCCGCCTTCCTGTGGTCTCCAGCGTCGACCCCTGCCCTCCAGAATATTGGGGTCTCTGAGCGTGACCCCATCGCTCTGGTCTGCACACCCTCCCCACTGGGACTCCAGGGTGACCTCTCGCGAGTCGCGGCTGGGGTGCCAGCCCTGGCCAGGGGCGTGGTGGTCATTTCTCTGGCTTAGGGGTGAGGAAAGGGCTCCCCAATCAAGGACAAGGCGGGCACGGGCCCCGCCGCCTCCCTGGATGCTCCTGTGGCTGCTGCCGAGCGTTGGGTGCGGGTCAGGGAGCCTGGCCTCGCGCCCCGGCGCCCCCGCCTCGTGCGGCCGTGTGACCCCAGGCAGGCCCCTGCGCCTCTCTGGGCCGCGGTTTCGGTCTGTGAAAACCAGCTTCAGAGGCGGGGGACGCAGCGACTCTAAGGCAGGCCTCGGGCCTTCAGCTCCCCTGTCGGAGGCAGGGATGGGGCGTCCTGCTTTGAGTTTGGGGTGCGGGTGAGGAAGGGGCAGCGTAGCAAGACCTCCTCCTGGGAGCCTCGGCTACGGGGTGCAAGGCTGGAGCTGTTTGGAAACCAGGCTGGGCGGGCGGGCGCGCACCACCGACAGCCACGTCCCAACTCCCGTCCCCCGCGGCCGCGTTGGCTGGGGCGGTGTCCACCCACACCCTCCCTCCCCTACGTGGGGCCGCCCTACACGCAGCCCGGCTTCTCCGGGCCCGGCCCGGGCCCAGTCCTCAGTCCCCGGCCCGGGCCAGCGGCCGGGAGGGCCGTAAGCCAGGCAGGCCGGGACCCAAGGGCGCAGCGGTGGTGCTGCCTCCGCCGGGATGCGCGGGCCACTGAGGCCTCGGGCGGAGGAGGCCGGAAAGGAGGCCAGGCGGCGGGAAGGGGGATGATTCATCCCGAGGAGCCCGAATTGGAAACGCCGCAACCTGGGAACAGACTTGTCCCGGCCGACGGGAGCGCCGAGAGGGGACCCCGCCTGGCCGGTTCCTGCGACTAGCACAGGTCGCCTGTGCCTCCTGCCCAGGCCGTAGCCGCGAACTGGGGGAAGGGGAGGCCTCTTCTGCGCCGAGTTCAAAGAAATCTTTGGCAAAGTGCGCCGCCGCCTCCTCCACTCCTCCTCTGACTGGGTTGTGTCGGGCAGGTCTGTCTTCCCCGAGTCTAGCTCAAGTCTCTCCTGCTGCAGCTTCTGTGCTGACTGAGGAGGTCTAGAAGGAAGGGGCGGGCAAGGAGAGGCTGGAGTCAGTGACACCCCCTCCTTCCCACGCTGCGGTATGTAAAGCGCAGTGTGGGGGGGGCAGGCGATAAAGGCGGGGGGCCCTCACGCGACCCTGGCGGACCTGAGTGGTCTGAGCCACGTGCCGGGGAGGGGTCGGGCCGGGCTGTACTTACCCTGGAGACCCGCTGCTGGGAGCCCTCACGCCTCCAGAGCCGCGGAACTCGCTAGCGGCAAAGGGGCGTGGGTGTGCGGGCGGCGGGCCCCGCAGCCAGGGACGCATCAGGGAGCAGTCCGCCCCCTCCCGCCTCTCCGCCCGCGGGCCGGGCCAACTCGGGCTTCTGCCGAGCGTCCCTGGCTCGCAGCTCTGCTGCGGAAAACCCGAGTGGGGGCAGCTCCCCGCCCGGCAGCCCGGGAGAATCCGGGGGTGGCCGCCAGGGATCTCCAAGCGGCCTGGGCGAGGCAGCCCAACATTTCTCCCTGGATCTGGGACCCGAGCCGGGCGCCCCGACCTCAGGCCCGTCGGTTCAGTCTCTCTCTCCCATCTCTTCTCCGCAGAGCGCCCAGACTACGGCGAGATGACCGCTGGGAGCCCCCGAGACTGCGGGGAGGCGCGGAGGAGCCCCGAGGGCCGAGTCTCTCGCCTGGGCCGCCGCCTGGGCCGCCGCCGGCGCCCGCGCTCCCCGCCCGAGCCTCTGCGGATTCGCGCGCGGCTGCGGCTGCGCTCGCCGTCGGGGGCGTTCGCGGCGCTGGGGGCGCTTGTGGTGCTGGTGGGCATGGGCATCGCCGTGGCCGGCTACTGGCCGCACCGCGCCGGGGCACCGGGGCCCCGAACCGCCAACGCCAGCGGACCCCTTCTAAGCGAGCTGCGACGCGAGGGTCGCGGCGCCGGCCGGGCCCACGGCCCCCAGGAGCGGCTGCGGCTCATTGGGCCAGTGGTCATGGGCGTCGGTCTGTTCGTGTTCATCTGCGCCAACACGCTGCTCTATGAGAACCGCGACTTGGAGACGCGACGGCTCCGCCAGGGGGTGCTGCGGGCTCAGGCGCTCCGGCCCCGCGACGGCCCGGGCTGGGACTGCGCTCTCCTCCCCAGTCCGGGCTCCAGGACTCCCCGAGCCATAGGCTATGCAGAGCCAGAAAGCTGGGACCTCTCTCTCCATCGAGGTACCTCACCCGTCCCATCAGTGCGGAGCCTGCATTCGGAGCCTGCTAATCCTCGCCTCGGGTTACCTGCCCTGCTCAACAGCTACCCGCTGAAGGGCCCAGGGCTGCCCTCACCTTGGGGCCCGCGGACCCAAACTGGCCACGTGATCATCACTGTGCAACCCTCGGGTTCCTGCATTGAACATTCCAAGTCTCTAGATCTGGGCCTTGGAGAGCTCCTGCTTGGAGCCCCTGCAGCTAGGGACTGTGCTCACCGCAGCTGGCCAAGGCTGGACCGCCTCAGTCTTGGGGGTTATGCCAAATTGGGAGGAAGAGTGGAGGCCAGCCTGCTATGAGACTGCAGCATATGCCATGGTACCAGGACCAGGAGTCCCAATGTCCAGTAGATGTTTCAGTCACATCAGGGGGTGGGGACGGATGCTCTGGTCCCAGCAGCTGCTAAGGCATCCTGACTTTGTGCACATCAGCAGAGTAATGCCAACTGCACTAGGGTTCATCTGAGCTGGAGACAATGTTTTAATGTGGAGTCTGGAGAACAGCATGACTCAGCCTCAGGAATTCCTTCAGCCTCCAAATGTGGCATTAGCCCTGGACAGGTACCTGAGGGGCTTGAGGTCCAGGCCAGGGTGACTGGGAGATGCACCTGGTGTCATGGCAAACCCAAAGTGGTGGCCAAGAACCCTAAGACTTGGTATTGTGGTTTGGGCCTCTGGGAAAGTGGGCAATGGGGTGGGGTGGAGACCCTCCACTGCCAACCAGGATAGGGTCTGAGCCTTTAACTCCCACCACAACCCAATTCTTCCCTCAACCATGCAGGGTACCTCCCACTAGGGCTACACTACTGCCAATGCCTTCATATTGAGGGTCTGGCCCCTCCCCAAACAGGTGTGAGAAACCCCCTTCTCTCCTTACTTCACTGTGGCTTAGGCTGCAAAATCTCCCTCCAGTTGGCAGAAGGCACTTGCCAGTTCTCAGAAATCCTTTTATACAATGTTAAAGCTGCATTTTGGCCAGTTTGGGTAGCTTATTTTAGAAGATGGCTTGAGTATAGGTCTCCCCCACCCATGTTTAATTTTTCCCAAGTTGCTGGTAGGTGAAGAGAACTTTAAAAGTAGAAAGTAGATTCTCACAGAGTGATTACTTCTTTTTTCCCAGTTTATTGAAAAATGCAATACAGGAAGCAAGACCAAACATACTTAAACACTGCAACCACTTCTTTTCCTATTAAAGGTCAAAATAGCAGACCTAATCATTGCCTATTTAATCTAAGGATTTTTACCAATTTGATTCTGCTGCCATAGTTCCTATTTTGTCAAGAAATGTAAACAACTACTTGATATGATTCATAATTTGTAAAAAATTTACAAAGCTCCTTCATTTTTGACACCAAAATAATAAATTTGGGAGAGATTTGTAAAAACAAAACCAGCCTGGGGCTGAGATCCTGGGCAGAGATTTCCTGTGAGCATCCCTTGGTGTTGGCCAGGCCACAGCTCTGGCTCCATTTCCCAAGGTGGGCTGTTGTCTCCCCACCTCCAACTGCCCTGCAGAACACATGGTGGTGCAGCCAGGGTTCAGGTCCTGCTTGGTGTGTAGGTGGATGACAGAGACCTCATGTGGCTTGGAGGAAATCTTTATTTCTCAAGTGAAAATAAAACTGCAGTGAGAGTTGTTACTGTGGCGTGTCTGAATCACTTTAAGAAAATTGTTGCCAAGTCACTGACCCTGGAAATGTAAATTTCCTCTCCCCTCTTCACCATTTCCACCTAGACAGAATCTGCTTTTCTTTATACACACATACACACACACACAGCAACTGCAGGGAGAAAATCCAAACAACTGCCAAACCCCAAGATCTGTTGCCAGAGAGGGAGGAAAGGGGAAGACGCTTGGAAAGACCCCTTGTTCAAATCATGGCTTCTCAGAGCTGGAAGGGCATTGGGTTCTGGTCCATTTTACGGACAAGGAAATAAAAGTATAGTGAGTTAGTGAGAGATGAGGGAAAGTTTAGGTTCCCTGACTCATATTTCTGTGCTGTGAAAACTGCCACACTGATCTAGATAGCACAGAATATTCAGTATGCCAAAATTTTTAATGGACATGTTTGTGTTCTTTTCCTCATCCCCTTCATTCCACAGGTTTCTGTTTTGTGAGCCCCAGTAGCTCTTTCAGGACAGCTGGCCACTGGCACATACCTCTTGGGAAGAGAGCTCACAAGACATGCTTACTTGATATGAGCTGCATTTCTAACCTAGCCACCATTCCTGGAAACATAGCCCAGGCCTCGGCACCACCCAGAAAGCCCAATCATTTCCGACTCTACGCCCACAGCCTCTAAGTCTATTCCCAAGATAGGACAACTTCTTTTCCTCCAAGTCTATCACACTTCCCTCCTATGCCCTCACCTTCCCTCTCCAAAGAGAGCTTCCTGTTGGTTAGTAGCAGTCTCACATAAGTGATAATAAAAAAGCACACATCTGAATCTGCTCCTACCAGCTAGGATGTCCCAACACAACTCAGTCAGCCGAGAGTTTGGGTATCTCCTGCTGGTTCCCACTGTTGGGAGCAGGCTTTAGGCTTCTCTCTCTTGCTCACTGTCCTGGAGCCCCCAGTGACAGTAGGAAAATCTACTATCTACCTCATGAAGTTCACTTCTAGCCTAGATTTAAGATTACAAGAAGATTCCAGGCAGATCTGTTTGTAGGAAGCAATATGGGAAATTAGAGAAACCCTACTGAATAAAAATATCCATCAATTTTTATCAGAGGAATTGGGAACATCAGTCCTCACATTTCCAAAAACAAAAAATAAACAAAGTCCACTACAAAATCAAGCCTAAAAAACCTGACAGTCTCAGATGGCAAAAGGGGATGAGCGGAGCTGGTGCTTTTATCCCTGGTCATATGATGTTTTGTGGGAAGGATGCCCCCTAAAAGCCAATTCCCTTATTCCAGAGGAGTGTTTTCAAGTAGGTGCCTGTGGGAAGGAAGAAAGGTCAAGGAACACAAACTTCTCTGAGTTATATTCCTTATCATCATGCGATTAAAGAGAGGCCAGGGATGGTCATCTAGAAATACTTCTTGGCAGGATCTGATTGAGGTAAACTCACCATTCCCCTGTGTGAAGTACACACTTATAGAACTGGAAAACTTTATTTAAAAAAACCTCATTAACTTTCTTTCCCCAAATCACCACTAAAAAGGTGTCATCAGAGCTTTTGGCTAAAAGTGCCTATTTTTCCGTGAGTTTTGGTCTCCTGAGATGGAAGCTGGGGGAAGCACTTAGCAGAGCCACTGCTTCTGCTGGGCAGCTGGGGAGGGAGGGCAGGAAGGTGAAGGCCACGGATATGTTCAAACATTCACAGTATCAGATATATCTCAAGCAACTTCTTATGTCTTTGATCTAAAGAAGCTCCAAGAAGAATGGGAGGGAGGAAGGAAGGGAACAAGGAAGGAAAAGAACATTACATTCTGAGCAGAGGTTTCTGCCTCACCCAAATCACCTGCAACAAAGCAAGGGCCAGGGACTTTTTCCTGGGGTCTATGGATCAGGGTGGCCACCCTGTATGACATTCTGGTGAAGTCACATCATTGGCTCTGACAAACGGCTGGTTTATGAATTTTGCTGTCATCCAAAGGGTATAAAACTAGGAGAGGCGCAGGGAAGCTCAGCTGGCTTTGGCCTCCAACACAGCTGACAGAGTCTTTGGAGAATTTCCTGAAGAATTCTGTGGACCCTGTTAGTGTCTGGGTTGGAAATATATGGGGAAAGGCTAGGTTGAAGGGGTTGCAAGCCACCCCATTCAAAAGGAAAAAGAACATTTAAAAACAGTCCATAGAGTGAAAAGCTAAACAATTTCTGGTATCACAATATAGAAAAAGGTATTCAAAAGGATCAGTGATATCTAGAAGAATCTCTTGGTATAAATTCCAAATAGAAAATGAAATTTTCTGGTGGTTTAGCATAATCTTGAAAGTCTGAAGTCTGACTACTCCAGATTAGCTTCTTTATCATTTTGCTGGTTTTCTCCTGGATGAGAGAAGGGCAGGGATTTGGGGGTAAGACTGTTCCTAGAGGAAAGAAAGAAACAAAATTTTCAAATCCTGCAAAGGAGAGAGTTGCCCACTCCCATTATTCTCTGACATAGTATCACTGCCAAGTTCTTGTGGCCACAAGTGGCAATTAGGGCCCCAAAAGTTTTATAGGGTCCAGTTCCAATTCTCACTGACAGCTTCTTTAAGTTACGTGTAAACTACTTCCCGGCATGAATTTATCTGGCTCCCAGAAAGCAGCTATCATGCTTCCAATTCTCTAGTCTCGCTCCAGAGCTTCAGCCATTCCTCCCTCTAACACACCCTCCTCTCCAACCCCCCCACCCCCATTTCCAGACATCTTGATCCTGCTCCTCTTGGTTTTGTTCTCCTCCTCTGGTTCTCCCAGGTAAGCTCAGAGATACCGGTAACAAGTGGGTTAAAGCAGCAGAGAGAAGGGAGGAGGAAGGTGAAGTGGAGAAGCAGGAAGACACATGAAGATTTGGTAGATGGGTGGGGGTTTATCTCCAAGTTTGGTGGACCTCCTCCTACCCAACACTACTGTACGGTTAAGTTGGAGCCAGATACTTAATAACCTCCTCTATCTCCCACAACACTTAGCCTCTTCTTGGCCTTCATTTTATCAAGTTCCAATGTAAACACCTATTTGGAGAGATGGGCTTCCCGAGTGTCCAGGGTTCCTGTCCAGAGCTCTTTGAGTCTGGGACAATGGGTATCCTCAATCCAACAGAAATACCCCCTACCTGAGCTCATTCCTCAGCGATCTCGGTCTCCTGATGGACGACCACCTTGGTCACTGACATGTCTGGGTGCTGCTCCTTTGCCTCCTTGATGGCTTGTACTAGGACCTGAGAAAGACAGAAACAAAGCCTATCAGGCAAAGCGAATTCATAGGGCATCATTTCTCTGGCTAATTCAATACTGCTGTCTGCTGTACCACAGTAACTTTTAGGCTAAATCAAGCTGACAATTACCTTACCCACCCTATCCTACATAGGGAGATTCCTGGACTGGTAACACAGAGACAGGGAAGGTTAGTGCTTTTTCAAGAAATCAATAGAGGGACTTCAGGGGTCAGAGCTGTACCTCCTTGTGTGGGCCAGGGAGGATTCACTCAAGAAGTAAGTTTAGAGGATGAAGCAAAATCTGAGTTCAACACAGTGTAACCAAGAAGTTCAAGACAGAAGAGGAAAATAAAGAAGTATGCTACAAAAGGGAAGTGACATCTTTGGCTAAAGTGTCATGGGCGTCGGTCTGAATGAAGGAAGGATGAGGGGAAAGGAAAAGAGAAGGTGAACATTCATTGCATGCCTATTGTATATCATGTACTGGCCTAAGCATGTAACTTATTTATCTTCCTCACAACTCAGTGAATTAGGATAGTATCATTATTCCCATTTTATAGATGAGGAAACTGAAATTCAATGGTTAAGTAAAGTGCTTAATGTTTCACAGCTAGTAAGTAATGCAATAGGATTTTTTTTTTTAAGAATAAGAACACATTTTATTTTAACAAGCACACTTCTTTTATCCAATCACAGATGTCTGGAAAGATACAGATCAGACATTATCAGTGTCTAAGGTATTATGGTTTAAGATATCAAGATCTAAGGTAAAAAATAAATAAAAAAATAAAAATCTAAGGTATGTTATCATGGATGACATATTTCATTCATAGTTTTTTTGGTACTTTTCTAAATGACTACTTTTATAACCAGAAAATCAATAAAACATATATATTTTTTTGTCAAGATATAATTCACATACCATAAAATTCATCCATTTAAAGTGTATAATTCAGAGGTTTTTAGTATATCCACTGTGTTGTACAACCATCACTACTAATTCCAGAATATTTCCAAAAGAAGCTCCACTCATCAGGTTTAATATACAAAATATATAAAGAACTCCTACAACTCAACAACCAAAAGACAGCAAATTAAAAAGTGGGCAAAGCATATTCCCCCCCCTAAGACACTCTTCGTGGGGAAGAGGGGCTGGGCTACTGCAGGCTGGGTTACTGACTACCCCGGTCCCAGGGCAATGGGGCTCTGCCCTTAGGATGCTGCAGCAGAGTGAAGAGGGAGGTGCGTGGTGACCACTGAAGGTATAGGGCCCACTTTCTCCCCCTGTTCTGTCAGGGGATAGGGTACCCATTGTTTGTCTCAGTCTGGGGCTCTCCTCTGGTTTCCTATTTGCAGTTACTTGAATAAAAAAATATCCTTTTCTGGAAAAAAAAAAGGAAAACTGAATATATTTGAGCTTTTTAATACAATCTATAAAATTTATGGGAATTTTACTAAGTTTGTGATTGGGATAAAATGCAATAGGATTTCAACTCATCTATCAGACTTTCTTCTTTACCACCCTGTCTTTCAGTTTCCTAGGGGGACCCTGTTTTAGATTTGGAGAATTTTGATTATTTTAGAAAAGTTGAAGAGAGCAGAAGGAAAATCAAAGAAGAGCAATGACGCTACTCTCCTTGGTCTGCAAGTCTCTGTGAGCACCGTAAGGTGAAAGACTTGTTCAACACAGTGTTTGGGGTGGGGGAACGGGTGATAGTATGGGGATTCTCCGAGACAGTGCCAATCCCCCCATCAGAAAGGATTTCAGTTAGATCTGACCAGTTGGACTGCTGACCCTGGCTCTTAATAACCATCTCTAGGAGAAATGGGAAAGAAAGAAGATGCCTCTTCTTGTTTTGGCTCTCATGACAGCCAAGCTTGGACCTGCTTTATCCATACCTCAATAGGTTCCTGCTTATGCTACTCAATCCTGTTTGTCCAACCCATCTGCCCATGCTTGAAGGTCCACCTGAAGCCCTCTCTCTGGTTACACTGTCCGTGTACCATCTATCTACAAAACCCTGTATGATACTGCTTCTCCTTAGTCCTTAAAGTGCCTCCTTCCCCAGCCAAAATGTACCATATCTTATGCCTTCTGTGTCTCAGTACCTGAGAGAACTGAGGGACAGTGGAGCATTTTTCTAAGCTATCCCTTTGTCACAACAACCCTGGAAGAAACCTATGATTATCTTTATTTTACAGATGGTGAAACTATAGCTTAGAGAAGTAAAATGACTTGCTTAAGGACAGTCAAGCAGTAAGTTGCAGAGTCAGGATTCAACCCAGGTCTATCTCACTCCAAACCCCAAACACCTTCTCATTTACTGCTCTTGCTATCTAGCACAGACTGAGCACATACACAGCAGGATTCACGTCAGACCGGACTGAATAAGTAGGTGCAGTCTGGGAATGCAGGGGACTCATGAGCTGGGCAACAGACTGCAAGGCCTCTTGCTTGGGCTTCATAGCCTTTTTTCTGGGACCCTGAGCCCAGTGTTCTCATCTCTAAGTCTCAACTTTCCTAGCAACGGAACTGCCATCACTGCAGGTCAGTTTTTCTTTTTAAAAAAGGCATTTAGCACATGGGCATAAAGGCCAAAAATTATTGCTTCAGCAATCCTGTCAATGATTCCAGAAATATCTGCATGCAGTCTCTTCTATCCTCTCTTTTCTGCAGCTTTACTTCTAACTTTACCCAGCAGAGAATTGGGAACATTAATCCTGACCTTATTATTTGCTAATTGCTTACAGCACACAATTAGCACCTAATTAACATAAAACAGAATTTTTAGCACTCAGAAGGGCCCAGAAATTATCTAGATCAACCTACTTTCTTTTCAGAGAGGAAAAAAATTCAGAGATAAAGTGATGTGCCCAAGATCACACTGCAAGTAAGTGACAGATCCAGGACAGAAACCAAGTTTCAAGTCTCCTGATTTCTTGTCCATCACATATCCCCCCTAGTTGTGTCCTTAGCTATCACAGCCCTCTGAGGGTAGGGATTATGCCTTCGCTTTGTTGTATTATCATCTACCATCTCTAGCACAGATTTTGGTACATGATAACCCCTGAATGACAAGAGCTCCATTTACTGCAAGTCCACCATGTACCACACACCTGTACATTCAGTATGTCATTTGATCCTCAAAACAACCTTGAGAGGAAGACATTATAATCCCCATTTTATAGATGAGGAACTGAGGCCCAGAGAGGTTAAGAGCTAGGTAAGAACCAGGATTTAAACCAAAGTCGATGTGAGTCCAAAGCCCCTGTTCCTTCCATTGCATGTTCTTACTTCCCTAATTTACAAAATGCAGGACCTGAAGCTGCTTAGACTCTGTTCTACAGGAAGCTCATGAGGCAGAGTCTGTGAAGGTAAAAAAATTCAGCGTTTCCACCTAATGACTAAATGAATGAATTAAAAAGGGGTCCTTTCCATAGGATAGGTCTCTGAGTTTTTATTTTTGTTACCCTTTTTTTTTTTTTTTAAGGAGGTACTAGGGATTGAACCCAGGACCTCGTATGTGTAAAGCAGGAATTCAACCAGTAAACTATACCTGCTCCCCTCTTTTGTTCTCCTTCTTAAGAGCCAGAGTAGCCAAAAGGGGCTTTTTGGAAATGAAGGTGGCAGGAGTCCTTTGCAAGCAAACGCCTTCTGCATTCAACAGTCTTCCTGCATAAGGGACCCCTCCCCAGAACCTCCTCAGCATTCCCACCTGATCATGGTCAATATCGGCATCTCCTGTGATCACAATTCTTTTTTCAATCCGGGTCTCTGAAATCCCACCTTTTACAGTCTGAAACCAAAAGGAGTTGGTCATATGAGTTCAGCAATATAATAAGAAAGAAAGAGAGAGAGAGCGAGAGAGGGAGGAAGGGAGGGAGGAAGGGAGGAAGGAAGGAAGGAAAGAAGGAAAGAAGGAAAGAAGGAAGGAAGACAAAACAAAACAAACAACAGTAAGACATTATTCTTAAAGCTCTACTTCAGATTTTAGTCTGCTGCTGGGTTCTGCACAGGCTAGCTTTCTCACCCACCTGTCCAAAATCTTGGCTAAGAACTGCTTAACTGAGCACACCTTTACTCCCTTGGATTGCTGAAATCTTTAACAAATTAAAAAAAAGGGCACAGCGCTCTATTTATTTAGTCTCTCCTTTTTCTTCCTCCAAAACACAACAGAAGTTCAGTGAGTAAACAAAAAGATAGGTGTTTCCCTTTGCTCTTCTCCTGTATATTTTATTTGATAATTTTCAGAAGGGAAAAAACAACAACAGAAAACAATGAACAAAATGCCATACAGATTGAAATGGACTCTTTTTAGGAGGTACTGGGGATTGAACCCAGGACCTCATACATGGGAAGCAGGCACTCAACCACTTGCTTGCTGAAGTTGGACTCTATTTTGAAGCATTTTCACATTCTTGATGTCAAAAGATGTTCAGATAACCCACTGAGGGTAGGCAGATATCCCTGCTTGGCATATGAGGAAAACGAAAGTCTAGACACATTATGTAATTGGCTTCCAGTCATCTGTGTGTTAAGAACCTAGATTCTTATCTACAAGAAAACACATTTTACTCTAGTGCTACAGCAAATATGGATTGTCTCTGATTTTCTGGAGATAGTTCCAATTTTAGATATCTTGTCCCTTTTGCCCCCATAAGCCACCTTCCAAAAATTCTAATATTTCAGCATCCAAACTACAGTTTACATAGTTCAACTTGGACATGACACAAAGATTCTTTGTTAGACCCTTGGTCCTGATTTTTGGCTTGGGAAATATGGTTGCATAATAACACCAACAACACCTGCCTTTAAACTGACTTTTTAAACTTACCTCTTCAGACAGACAGGGGACTCACTACCAGAGATCAGAGAGACAGACGGATATGCAAAGAGAACAACTACTTACTTCTTGACTGTGGTTCTTCTTGGGAACTACTGAGACTACTGAATAGGCAGGAATATTCTCAGGGTCTCCCTGGGTTTACTGCTGGGGAAAGCAGCAGGGCCTTTCCACAAAGGAAGCTTAGAATAACCTGTGTTTCTAGGGATGGAGCTGAAAACCCTTACTTATGGACCAGGGTGCTTCAGGAAAAGAGGCAGCAAGCTCAGCATGCCACTGGATTCCAGATAGAAGTTATAGCTGGTCTGTTACCTTAGTAATCTGAGTTGTGGTGGTGCTGCTTGTGGTCTCAGATGTGATGGTCTGAGCTGTCAGCAAGACTCCTGGGTCCAAGTCCCCACTGTTGTCATCAGTCTGCATAAGGAAGCACAACTTATCACCATGACTTGTGGGCACATGTTGCAGGCTGAAGCTTTGCTCTTAAAAAGCAAAAACATTTTAAAGCAAAAACTTGACTTCCTTAGAGTGAATTAATAATAAATAAATTCCCTGGGAACAAGGCTACTTCTAAAAAAGTTGGATGGGTCCAATTTCCTTAGCAGTGGGTCAGGGACAGAACTGGATCAGAAAGAGGAGGCAGAAGTATAGTCACAGCTTCAACAAGAGTGACAATAACTACACACATGTATAAGCATTTTACCATTTACAAATGGCTTTCAAAACATGTTTTTTGATGTTCGTATCAGCCCTATGAAACAAATAGAAAGGGCAAAGATCACTAGCATCCCCAGGTAAGAAAACTCAGGCTCAGAAAAGGTAAATAATTTGCCCAAATATTCAAAACTAGTAAGTGACAATTCTTCTCTCTACAAATCTGGTACTCTTTGCATACTGCCTAAGGCAGAAAAGGTGTAAACTCTTGGTTGGTAAGGTCCTGGGTAGGTTCTGAATCATATCGTAGAACCTTCCAGAAAGAACTGGGAAAATTCCTTGCTGGGGTTTAAGAGGCCAAGGAATCTCAAGCTATATTCTTTGAAGATCAGGATGGGATTCTGGAGCAAATGAGGTAGGAAATGTCCTTTTAGGGCAAAATGGGAGGAAATATGTCTAGTATCTCTTACTGACATTTCTGATAACAAAACTATTATTGAAATAGGTCCTCCTTATTAGGAGGGTTTTTAAAGTATTTCAAAGACCATGTCACACAACTAATCTATATAGAGAATAAGGGCTGTGGGGCTACTTCTTGTTTCTCCAGAGCTCACTATATTATGACTAAAATGAAATGTTATTATGATATTATGACCAGGCTGAGAAGTGACATTAGCAAAAAGGAAGAGAGATAGTTGGCAGGGGACAAACTTAGCCCGACAAAAAGTTATCAGCAACCATTTGGGCTGTCAGTAGACTTGAGCTACTGACAACTCTGTGACCAAGATAGAGAGAAATGGGCATAAGGATGGAGTTTGCCTACTACAACATGTTTTTCAGATCAGTGACCTAAAATACCGGGTACTGGTATTGTACACTTCCTCTGAGAGGGATTTAAAGAATTGCAATCATTTTCATACAGAACACTACAGCAAAAAACACACACACACACACAAAAAACGGTTAGGTTATTATCTTTCTCTGTCATTATATAAGTCACTTAGATTTGCCTTATAAGCAGAGGTGTACAACCTTTTTATGAGCAGGATCATATTTCATTGAGCCAAAATTTTGAGATGTTAGGGGGAGGGATGGAAGGAGAAAAAGAGAGTTAGGAAGAAGAGTCCCTGGCTGGGTTCTCCTCCAGGTAGGAATTCAGACAAAACCAAAGAGAGAAACATGATTATGGCACCTGAGTAAGGCTTATACACACTCCACCATCATACCAGGTATATAATTGGCTAATTCACCAACATTTTCTTTTTTTTTAAGATTTATTTTATTTATTTATCACCCCCGTTGTTTGAGGTGGATATCTGCTCTCTGTGTCTATTTGTCGTGTGTTCTCTGTGTCTGCTCGTCTTCTCTTTATGAAGCACCGGGAACCAAACCCGGGACTTCCTATGTGGAAGACAGGTGTTCAATCACCTGAGCCACCTTAGCTCCCTGGTTTGTTGTGTCTCTCACTGTCTTTCCTCTTTGTGTCTCTTGCTGTGTCATCTTGAGGTGTCAGCTTGCCGTGCCTGCCCGCCATGCCTGCCCGCTGTGCCAGCTAACCTTCTCCAGGAGGTACTAGGAACCAAACCTGGGACCTCCCATGTGGTAGGTGGAAGTCCAATTGCTTGAGCCACATCCACTTCCCACCAACACTTTCTTAATCCCTGACCCACTTATCTACCTTAGATTCATACTCAACTAATATTTATTGCCCTCCTAACTATATGCCAAACACATAATTCAAATTATCTCAATTATGCCTCTCAATATCTGAGGTAGGTACTATTATTATACTGTACAGACAAAACTGAAGTCCTGGGAGGTTAAATAATTTATCTGAGGTCTATAGCTAATAAATGTTTGAGGTAGGAGTTAGAAAGGGCAAGAAATTTTTTGTCTGAGGTTTGGGTCCCAGTTCAGACAGTAACAAACTGTGGGATATTGGCAAGTCATTCTGTCTTCCCTGAGCTTTAGTTTTCTCATTTGTGAAAGGGAATACTGTAATATGTACTCTGCCTACACCATAGCATTGTTGCCAAGCTCAAAAGAGATCATAGATATAAAAGTAATTTATAAATAGTTACATGAATATGAATTTGCATGCCAGGGTGGCTACACCCTTTTAAAAACCTCTTCCTCTATTAAACCTGTGACTATCTTTTTCTACCTCCCACCCACTCACCCTACATTCCTCTTTCTGTCTCTGGAAAAGGTGAAGATCGAGGAGACACTTATGATTTCCTACTTACACTCCTCCCTCATAGGACCTCTTCTCCTTGACCCTCTTACTGAAGTTTCCTCTAGACATATCTCATTTTTTCCCCATGTGTCTTTGGGAGTTGGTTATAAAGTTAAACATCCATTTATCTTATGGCTCACTCTTAGGTGTTTACCTGAGATAAATGTAAACATATGTCCACAAAAAGACACGCAATGTGTGAGACTTGTGGAAGAAAAACAAAAGGTACCTGGGCTTACTTGTCAGGCAAGATAATAAAAACAGCAGCAAAAACACTTACAGTAAATAAATAATAACAATAGCAAATGACTATCTGATAATTATGTATCAGGCACTTTGGAAGCATTTCCTGTGCATTAGTTCTAAATAACCATCTTTAGTTCTAAATGATGGTCTAAATGACCATCCTCACAACCATTTCATGAGGTATAACTATTATTAGCCCCATTTTACAAATGAGGAAACCAAGGCACAGAGAGTTTCGTTATTACTTGCCTGCACATTAGTAAGTGATGGAGCACTCTTCCCTATTATACTACACTGTCTCTCATCATTAATAAGAAGCAATTTGCATCTTGGCCTATTATCTTAAGCCTGGTTAAAATTAAATAAAGACATTACAGCAACATAATATGATAACAGCTACTATTTTTGAATAGCTATTATGTCCCAGGCACACATTTCCTTTATTTATCTCAATAACCTTATAAGGTATTTTTCAGAAGAGAAAACTAAGGCTCAAAGAAATTAAGTGACATGCCCAAGGTCACAAAATTAGCAAGTTTTGAAATTAAGATCCAGGTCCTTCTGACTAAAAACCATGTGTTTTATCTAGCACATCATGCTATATTTCTCCTACATGTTAGGGTATTTTAAAATGGCTGCTTGTTTTCCCCTTTTTTGTAAGGGCTATACTCAAACCACATGGGCTTCTGTGGGCAAAGTGGTTCTCACAACTTTTAAAAATAATTTATTTTGCACCGTTAGAATCTTTCTTGATATCATGCATATACCACAAAATTTTAAAACTTTAACATAGTATACTATAAAAAATAAGTCTCTCTCCCACTCCTGACCACAGTGCCACAGTTTCCTTCACTGGAGGCCACCACTGCTGTTGTTTGTTTTTAGTACCCATGTAGCAATAGTGTGTTCACATAGAAGCCTGTACATACACAGCTTTACATACATCACTCTTCCATTTCATAAGCAGTAGCATATTATACATACCATACCACTTTGTACCATGCTTTTTCATTTAACAATTTATCTTGGAGATTGTTCTCATCAGAGGATTTTAAAAATAGCTGTAGGGAAGTGGATGTGGCTCAAGCGATTGAGCTCCCACCTACCACATAGGAGGTCCCAGGTTTGGTTCCCAGTGCCTCCTGCAGAAGACAATCAAGATAGCAAGCTGGCACGATGGGCTGGCGTGGTGAGCTGACGCAACAAGATGATGCAACAAGGAGACACAGAAAGGAAACACAATGACAGAGACAACAAAGCAGGGAGCTGAGGTGGCTCAAATGATTGAGCACCTCTCTCCCACACGGAAGGTCCCAGGTTCGGTTCCTGGTGCCTCCTAAAGAGAAGATGAGCAGATACTGAGAGCACACAGTGAATGGACACAGAGAGCAGACAGTGAGTGCAAACAACGGGGGGTGGGGATATTAAAAAGATAGCTGCAAAGAATTATCTTAATTGGATATAGCATAATTATTTAAATAATTCCCTACTGATGGATATTTAGGTTGTTTCCACCATAGTGACAATTTAAAGGGTTTCCCTCTTGTATGCAAGTAATTCTTTCCTACATCCTCTGGCTAATCCTAAATCAATTTCCTATTCCTTTCTTTTTCAATCCTCTTCATTGTCAAGTTCTACGCATTCATTTCTCTGTCCCTCTAGACCAGGGGTTCTTAACCATTTTTGTTACACGGACCCCTTTGCCAGCCAGGTGAAAACCACAGACCCCTTCTCAGAATGTAGGGGCAGATAGTTTTATGACACTCAACTAGCATCGGGTCTAACAACTACCGTAATTTCGAAGTATGGATGAGCGTAAGAGATTTTTCAAGATATGCAACAACTGTAATGTGGTATGAATCAAATACTACTGTAATTTATTTACTATTGCAATTTATTGCATACATTAATAAATAAAGGAAATGCTATATTTCAGTTAAAGGTCAGAGAAAAAGATAATAAGTTGATTTTTTTCAATTCAACATCACCGATCCCCTGAAATCTTTCCCAAAGGGTTGGTGGACTCCTGGTTAAGAATGCTGCTCTAGACACATCTCTTTTTTCTTATTTCCTCAGGCTACGCTTCAGTTCTTTTTTTTTTTTAAAGAATTATTTATTTATTTATTTACTTTTATCCATTTTACCCGCCCCGCCCCCATTTTTTGCTGTTTTGTGTCCATTCGCTGGGCAATTCTCTGTGTCTGTTTCCTGCTCTCTCTTCTCATACTTCTCTTCCAGTCTTCACTGGGATTCGATCCTGGAGACCTCCAATGTGGGAGAGAGGCGTTCTGCCACCTGTGCCACCTCAGTTCCTGGTTTTTTGGTGTGTCTTGTCTTGGCTCTCCCCTGTGTCTCACTCCTGTTATGTCATCATCTTGCTGCGTGGCTCGGCAGGGCCTGGCGGCACACCCGTGCGCACAAAGCCTGGTGGCACGTGCGCCTTCTATATTTTTTAAAATTTATTTTACTGGGAGGTCCCGGGGATCGAACCCAGGTCCCTCCATATGGCAGAAGGACACCCAACCATTTGAACCACATCTACCCCCCTGTACTTCAGTTCTTTAAAAACAACTTCCCAAACCCACCTGAGTCACATGCCTGCCTCCAGGCATTTCCCCTATTTAAAAATGTTCAGCAGACAGCTTAGGAATCATCTTCCAAAAACACTGCTTTAATTATGCCACTTTATCACCACTGCTCAAAAACTTTAAGCAACCATTCATTGTTTACCAAATTCAAATTCCACACTCTGAACCAAAAGAGAGAGAAAGGGGAAAGCATACGAAAATCAACTGAATGTCTATGAATATATCAAGTGCTTTACAGACATTTCACTTAATTCTTCCCAAATCTTGCATGGTAGGTAGTATTGTCCCCATTTTACAGTTGATGAAACAGGCTTAAAGACTTTAGTGACTTGTCTAAGATTGTCCAGCTAGTACATGGTTGAGCTAGGATACAAATTCTGTTTAGATAACTGCAAAGCACATGCTTTTAATCACCAAGCTCCACTGTTTTCTGAATGGGGATATCACCATTCAGTTCACAGTGATATGAGGATTAAATGAAAGGAATTATGTGAAAGCAACCAGCCAGAGCTTCACATGGCTCTCTTCTTCCCATTATTCAGTCCTCAGGCAAAACATCACCTCCTCCTTGACTATTCTAGACAAAAAGTAACAATCCTTCATGTAGTCCCATGCTATTTAATTCTTTACTCCAGTTTAGTTTCTTCATAGCACTTACCACTGTCTGAAATTTATTTATACATTTGTTTATGTATTTTATTGCCTGGCTCTTCTTACTAGAATGTAAGTTGAGGCGGATCATACCTACTTTGTTCACTGCTTTGTATCCCCTGGGCTAGAATACATAATATATAAATGTTTAATACATATTTGTTGCATGAATTAATTAATAATGACTCAGATTATAGAGGGAAAAGTATTCCTTGCTTTTAGCATCTGTGAATAATAATAATAAAAAAAGATAATTCAACATAAATCAACCTTAACCTATCCAAATTATCAGCATTGGAGGAAAATTTTACTGAAAGTAGGAAGTAATCAAAAATTTTAAATACTTAATGTCTTATGTGACTTTAAAATTAATTTAATTTTAATAAATAAATTATTAATTATTTAATTATTATAGCTGTAATTTATTTATCCTTTCAGGCATACTGCTCAAGTTCTCTCCACACAATACTATATCTTATATAATCCTTATAACAACCCCATGCCATGAGGTAGATACTGTCATCATGGTGGGGGATAAGAGTGGAGGTAGGATGGATGAGAGGAAGAAGGGGATCAAGGCTCAGAGACGTCTAATTATTTGCCCTCGTAAGTAAACGGAAGAGCCATGACCTGGACTCATTTGTTTGACCCTCCACAAAGCCCATGTTTTAAACCATTAGACTAGACTGCCTCCCTAATTGAACTGTGTGGATATAAGCAATCAGATTTAAGATGATTTTATTTTTAATAAAGCATTTTGGGACATCCCTTAGATCAATCAGGAGTCTCTTCTAGAAAGAATTGCCCCCAAAAAAGCATTATTCGCAGTAAATACTAGAAATCCAGTGAAGAAAAAAGGTTATTTATTGCCTTTACTCCAGTCCTCCGTTTTGTAAAGTAAAATAAAATGGCCACCTGCATTGTCCAGAGAAAAACCCCTTTCCAAGAAGGAAACAATGGACCTACTGGAGTTTCCCCAGAAAAGGGAACACACCCTACAGGGGCGCAGATAAGCAACATCTAGTGATAAACTAGTGTATGTCCTGTACAGAGGGCTTACCAGAATGGACAAGCACACCATACTAACCAATGTCTATCTGCTCCCCACTGTGTAAGACACCTCCCCTCCAATCAGAACATTTCCTCACTTGCTTCAGCATTTGCCTTATATGAGCTTCCCATTTCCATTCTCTGGGGGAGTTCACTTCTACTTTCTGAATGGGAATTGCTCAATAAAGATCCTCAATTTCATGTAAAGTTTTTCTTTAATCAGCATCAAACGGTGCCCTACCTGGGCAGCCTCATAAGTGATGGTCTTGGTCTCAGTATGGACAATAGGGACGTCTTTGGTTGGGATTTCACCTTTTGTAGCATTGGCAGTATCTGAGATGGTGACAGTCTGAGTCTTCACCAGTGGAGGCTGTGAAGCAGCAAACAAAGAGTTATTGGAGTTTTTTTGATAGCTATGGAGAACTAATCTTCTGACATTGATCTGATCAAAGTGTTAGCAAAGGGTTAACTCAATCTCCAAAGGTGTTTACGCCATCCAAGACTTGGACACTATTTCAAAGTAGCCTTAACACAGTGTCAAATCATGACAGATATTAACAGCATTCCTATAATCACTTTCCTATGCTTATGGAAAGCTATAAGATCAGACAGTTTCAATTGGTGACATAAAACACTTTAGATTGACCTTCAGAATTTGAATATAAAATTTGCCAAATAACAATCACTTTCATTTGTCCTTGTGAATGTACCGCTATAATTAAGAAAATCAGTCACATTTCCTCCACAAAGTACAAATAGTACACGAAACAGCAGTGGCACTGGGATGCATTACTCTGGAATTCATTAACTTCTTTCAAATCAATGTCAGACATTAATTTGGGAGTTGTTGAGAAGAAACAGTATTTGAAAAACTGGAAAGAAAAAATCAGTTCTACCACCACCTGGTGATTAACCTCAGAATTTCAGAAGAACGAACATTAGTGGAATATCAAAGGCTTTCTTATCTATCAGCTCAACTTCCCCAAGACTATGAATCACCCTAAAATCCCCATTTGAGAAAATTAGTGCCTATGATCATAGAAGCTCCTGTGAGTGGGGTCAGTGGAAGTGGTGGGGCTGCACTATGTAGCTACAATACAAAACTTATTATTTGAAGCCTGAAATCTCATAAAAAGCTCAGTTGCCACTTTTAATTAAGATTATTTGACATTCTGAGCATGGTCTCAGAACACTTAAGGCTCCTCACCAAAAAAATCTCAGAAATGCACCTCTTCAAATAACCCATGCTTAAGTAAGAAAAAGGGGAACACACTTAAACCAGCCTCATAAAGATAAAGAGCTGGAGTTTACACTCAGATTTTTTTTTTTAAGTCAGCAGAAGAGAAAGGATTTCTAGTCATGGAGTTAATTCCTCCAAATAAATTTCTTTGGAGTAATCAATGGCTTTAATTTTATTCTGTGATTTTAAAAAAGCACAGGGAGGCTACCCTCACCACCACTACCACCTCCTCCACAGAACAGATTTTGGCCCTCTCCCAAAGAGAGTCATTAGACCTGCATCATTAAATCAGTTACTACCTGGAAACTTCGAATGAGGGTTGGGAACTGGTTACCCATACGAGAGTAAAGAAATGATCCATTTTGCTTTCCAAGTGGCTCTCCTGGTGTAATATATTCTTCATCACTCTCTGCCTGTTTTTCACCAAGTTGCAGCTGACAGGAAGCTGGTGTAAATGAGAACTTGCCTAGGGGGCCTTTCAAGGCACTGACCTGTTCCTCCACTCCTATACATTCCCCACCTGAGCCTCTTGGCACCTCCTTAATGTCAAGATTGCCAGCTGCCCCCTGCACCTTCTCTTCTGTCTCCTTGCTGCTTATGGAGAGGAAGCCAAAGCCAAAGCTTTGTGGAGATTCCGATGGGGTGGTCATTTGGTTCTCACTAGGAACTACTGAATGCTTGGGGCCCTCCTGTTCAGAGCCAGGGTTAGTAGATGGCCCCTTTGCCACAGCAGCCACCTCCTCTGTGCGAATGTCATTTATACTCTACAAATGAATGAACACATACAAAAGCAAAAAGAGATGATTAGGATAATGGGGAAAATAAGTGTCCAAACTCATTTTAATCATATTTCTATAATGCTGTTAAAGTGAGAAATCATTTCAATGTGCCTCATATAGTACCCAGCACTTTGAATTCTTATGGTCTTCCCTGTAGAATACATTTTCTTTACGCTTAAATGAGTTACTTTGCCATTCCTAAATACCTAACTCATTACTGCACACAGGGTACAATGCAACTCATGAGTCAATCAAAACATACTCTTGAGGAGTACAATCCAGTTAAAAAATGTTTCACACCTCTAAGCCATATCTATCATAATATTAGCCTCTAACAGAGAAGCTAAAATCTAGACTGGTTGGCAGGGATACAGAAGTTGAATACATCCAGCACTGATTTACTCCAATCATTGCCATGGCATCAAACATATCAAAAATACTTATATGCTTTTTGTAAACAGAATAGAAGTGATTCAGCAGCAGACAGAGATCTATTTCTTCACAGATGACTGACACAACACTTCCAACCTCCAAGAGAAATAAATTCTGGAAACACAGCAGAGTTCCCTCCTGGGTTAAATGCCTTACATCACAGGAAAAATAATTCTAAATAAACTAAGTACTTCAAAGAGAATTTGGTTCAGAAAACACCCATTATAGCAGATGGACTTATTCCTAAAGTTTATAGAAAGGTGCTCTAGGTGGAGGAAGAACAGGAATTTACATTAGCAGGAAACGAATGAGTCATTTGAAAAATGAGAACAATCTAATGGAAGCCAAATGTCATGGCAAGTAACATCTGCATGTGCTCACCAGAAAGCTATAAATAAGCCACCTAGGACTGAATTTTTAAGATCATTTTAGCATGTTATATACTACACAGGAACTTTAACAGAAAAGGGCTTTAGGGTGTACAAAGGTGTGCCTGGAGTATACGACATATGCTTGGACAAGAATTTTCATACTGAAATCATGTTATAAATATTATGTTAAAAAGTGTTGCTGTTCATTAACTTGTAAACTAGCCTACATTGCAATGAATATAAACGAGTGCTCTATTAGGGCAAGAAAAGATGCACTGCACTGAAAAACTTCAGACCAGGAAGTGGATGTGGCTCAAGCAAGTGGACTCCCATCTACCATATAGGAGGTCTAGGGTTTGATTCCCAGGGCCTCTTGGTGAAGGCAAGCTGGCCCACGTGGCGAGCTGGCCCACGCAGGAGTGCTGGCCTGAGCGGAGAGATGGCACAGCAAGATGACACAATGAAAAGAGACACAGAGGAGAGACAATAAAAGACGCAGCAGACCAGGGAGCTGAGGTGGCGCAAGAGATTGAGCAGATCTCTCCCACCCCAGAAAGTCCCAGGATTGGTTCCCGGTGCTGCCTGAAGAGAAGACAAGTAGTCACAGAAGAACACACAGCAAATGGACACAAAGAGCAGACAGTGAGCGCAAAACAATGGGGT
>JAQZBX010011098.1:0-43306 GCA_029593785.1 Cabassous unicinctus | reverse complement strand
TAAAATAAACAGCACAAAGGAATCACATTGCTTGAGACATGACAAATGCCAATGCAAAAATCTAAAGATTTCTTCATCCATCTGTCTCTTCCAGGTCCCACTAGCCCAGGCAGCTGCTGCCTGAATGTTTCCCTCCTCTGACTCACTCCCCAACTCTCTGCCCCACCCAGGCTTTTCTACCTTCTTCACCACCCTTTTACTCTTGCCCCTTCTTCCTACCTTCTTCCTGATCTTCCCTAATCCTTCATGCAGATAGCTGCAAGCTCTTTCTATGATAAATCAATCCAGTCTTGTGAACCTCCTTTCATTTCTACAACTCTGCCCATAACCCTGCTTGCCTTGACAAAGGCACAGAACCTCAGAGAAAACTTAGGAAAACACCCCAGTATATATATTAATATTCTATTCATGTTTTCTTAAAGATATGGCCTTTTCTGCCTCTGCTGCCACCATGGCTCCTGTGGAAAAGCTTGTGGCAAAAGGGGACACACACACACACACAAAAGCAGGTTCTGAAGTTCACCCTTGGCTGCACCCACCTTCTGCAAGGTGGGATTGTAGATGCTGCCAATTTTCAAGAAAGAACCAAAGTTAATGGAAAAGCTAGTAATCTCAGTGGAGGGGTTATAACCATTGAAAAGAACAAGGTCAAGTTTACTATAACCTCAGAGGTGACTTTTTCCAAAAGGAATTTGAAATATCTCACCAAAAAAAATATTTGAAGAAGAATCTATGTGAGTGGTTGCATGTAGTTGCAATAGCAAAGAAAGTTATGAATCACATTACTTCCAGATTAACCAAGAGGTGGAAGATGAGGATTAAAACTCATTTATCTGGAATATTTTGTGTGAGACCTTGAATAAAAGTTGGAAACCCAAATATATATATATATATATATATGCAGACTAAATAAATTTGGAATAATGCTATAAAATTTGTAGCCTCTCTGTTATTATATATTTGCTATTTATTAATAAATTTGTTTATTATTTGTTTTATTGTAAGCACTTTGTCAAATCCTGAAATGTTCTTTGAAAACCTGTTTTTTTTACTGTCTGCAGAATATTCTGCCATATACATGTGCCATCACATAGTTATCTCTTCTCCCAGTGTTCAGTCCGGTGACCTCTCAGTTGCCAAAGCAGTTTAGTTCTTTTCTGCCTTGATTCTCTTCAGTACTTGCTGTTGACCACCCTCCTGCCTTGAAAACCTCTTCCATTGGCTTTTGGGATATTTTCTTGATCCCCCTCCTCTCTGACTATGCTCTCTTTTGCCTTCTGTGACCTACCTTCCTCCTGCTCCCTGAATAAAGTTCCTCCCCAAGGTTCCATCAAGGCGCTCTCTTTTTTCCTCTCTTTCCTCTCTCTCTCTCCCTTGATAGGCTCTTTCTCTTTTGGCCTCACTGTGAAGGATTCCCAGGTCTACACCTTCAGCCCTGACCTCTTTCCAGTGTTCAAGACCTGCATCTCCCTTGTCTACTGTACATGGCCACCAAGATATAGCCCCGGTAGAGTCCCATCAAAACTACTGACCAACCAAAGCAAGCCATCTTCAACCAGTTCTGTGTGCCTCCTTACACCTGACCCTGGAACTGCCATTTTCTCAGCTGGACGCCCTGGAGTCATTGTCAACTCTTTCCTTCACCCTCTATTTCACCAAGTCACCAAACGCTATAGAATCCCCTTCTGAAATGTCTCCCACACAATTTTTTACTTTCCATTATCTGTGCTCCATACAGACTGAATTTTCATCTCCCCCTTGCATTCCCCTCCCTCTTGGTCTTTCCTTCTCTATCTTGGTTCTCTCCAATCCATCTTACCTCTGGCTGCTACAGTAGTCTTGACTTTTTTTTTTTTCCACGAGGTACCAGAGATTGAACCCAGGACCTTGTACATGAGAAGCAGGCACTCAACCACTTGAGCAACATCTGCTCTTCTAACACTTGACTTTTATTGGGTGACTTACCTGTTCGGTAATCTTCATTGACCTCCCTTTACTGACCAAAAATGAATTCCAACATTTGAGGCCTCTTTTAATATGGCCCCAAACAACTTTTCCAACTATACGTCTCACTTCTTCCCACTTATGTCTTGGTGGGAGAATAGCATGGCCCCAGAGTCAGATCCCAACCTAAGAGGGCGATGGCCTTAGATGGCTCTTAAGCTCTCTGAACTTCAGCTTCTCCATTCATAAAATGGGAGTATTAGCAGAACATGCCTCATAGAATTGTTGTGCGGATAAAATGAGATAAAGCACAGGAAGCACAATCCCTGGCATACTGTAGGTTTTTAATAAACTTTAGGATAGTGTTACTTTATTATTATAGCCAACTGCAGTCAAGTTGAATTGCTTGGTTTCCGCAGACAAGCTTTAGGGGTTCCCATCTCCCCCCCCAATTTTGCTCACACTATTTCCCCTACCTATAGCTTTTACTCCCATCATCTCCATCTCCTGAAATCCCTCCTGCACTCTAGGGCCCCACTCAAATGCTGCTTTTTCACAATCAGTGTCTCCTTTCTCCTCTGAATTTCAGGACTCCTTGCTTCCACCACTCTGCAGGCGTTTACACTGCCTTTGACTGAGTTGTGTGAAGGCTTTCCCTTCCTGTAAGAAAGGGCAGGACTTTGTCTTCCTCTTTTATTCCCTATTCAACCCAGCACAGGGTGTGGCTCACAGTTGAACTCAGGACACTTTAACTAAAAGATGAACCATGATATTTCCTGCTTCTCATCAATAAAGTTTCATCTTGATACTTGCCTCTTAAGCAAATATTTATTAAGCATCTTCCCGAGGGCTAGGATTAATTAATATGATTCTAACCGCCTCATTAGCCTAATGAAGATGAAACTTTCAGAAATAAAGCAGAACAAGCAGGGGCAGCATTTAACAATGTGTTAAATCAACTCTAATCAAATATCATAATGTATAATCCAGACAGAGTTTCCTGGGTGGTCCAGCCAGGGAGGAGTCTGCAGGAGCTAGAAAGGTGGAGGGAGACAGAAAACTTCACTAAAAGATTGAGCCCCTGGAAAGACAATAGAAACCTGGGAGGGAAAGTATAGAGGGAAGAGTAGCCTCACAGCTGAGTCATTATACCTGCTTTAATGGGAGGTGGGGTGGGGAGAAGAAACTAATAGGAGAGTGTCACCTGCAAAGGTAGGGATTCTTGGGCTGAAGTACCAGTCGATGACAATGTACACCATAATTACAAACACCAGGGACTAATAGCTACCTGTCAGAAGATCGTGTGAACAATGGGTGTCTCTCAAACCTGCAGAAGCTGAACCAAAACAACTAAAATTCCTGGAGATCAGCTTCGATTAAAGTTGGAGTTTTTGATCTTTGATTTTTTTTATTTTTTCACATTAAAGTTGGAGTTTTTGATCTTTGATGTTTTTTATTTTTTCACATCCCCACTCTGCACCCAAGAGGAAAGGGTTTCCCGGGAAGTCAGACTTTTCCTCCCAGCCATACAAGGCCTTAAGCAGTTTCTGAGGCGTAATTAAAGGAATCTTGGAACAAAACCTACTGGCCGAAAGACCTTCCCCAAGAGCCTGTCCACATGCCTGAAATCACACCATTATGCTTCATGCAGTTTTATCCACTTCCCTTCTTGCAAATACAAGTATTCCTGAGGAAGGCCCCTTTATCTTCTCAGGTGAATGTGATTAGCATTATTTAGTGTGAAGGGAGGGGAGAAGACATAGAAAGAGGGGGAGGTGGGTAGGACCCCTGCACAGAAAAAAGAAGACGGGGGTGGGACAAAATAACCAACACCCAGTCTGGTCTAAAGGAAAAAGCCTCCTGACCCAGGGCGCTTCCACTGCTTTCTGCCGGGAGGCAGGGCGCAGGGGGCAGCAGTGAGAAAGAAGACCGCTTGGTGGAGCCAGCAGGCAGCCCACCCCTTGGACGTGCGGAGCCGCACGCCCCGCCTGTACCCAGGAGGGAGGGCACCTGGCCCTCCTCGGATCTCCGATGCACTGGATGCAGTTATGTAAGAGCTTACGAAACCTGCAGGCCGCTCTTCCCGGGCGCCTCACCCGCGGCCCGGCCCCGGCGCCGGCAGTGTGGCCACGAAGGGGCTCGAGCGCCCGCCGGGCAGAGGAGCCTGCAGTCCGCGCTCCCCCGGGGCCCGCGCCCTGCACTGCAGGTCTCCAGGGCCCAGGAGGCTTGCTCAGGGGGCGCTTCAAGTTGCGCTAGACTGAAGGGGTTTGAATGAATGGCGTGTTGTAGCTGAAGTCGGAGTGCACGTGATCTAACCCAGTTCTCATCTTCTGTCTCCACTTTACTCTCTCTTCGACTCGCCCTCCTGAACGTCCACACCGAAAGGCAATAAGCACTCGTGCTGCCACCTACAGGTGAAAGGGGAAGAAATTAGAGAATTGTAGTTGGATGGCCTGTAGGACTGGAAGGATTTCAGAATAAGGTAGGGCATCCTCCGGGAACGTCTGGAACCTGACCTATTCCAGATTATGCGAATTTCTGGAATTACTGGAGTTTAGATATGTTCATTCCGAAAAGCAGAACGTTTGGAAAAAGGCTTGATCTAGCCTCCACATCCTCTCGAGGCTTTTTTTTCCCCAATTTGGAAGGGCATTGATGATACATATTTGCACAAATGCAACTCAATGGTGTAAAACGGCTGTCCACCACCAAAGCATGTAATTGATCCATATCAGAGCGGACGTGCCCAGTGCCGATGATGTCACTGTCATTTCTGCCTGGCGTGTAATTGCTCAGAGGGGCATGTGATATCACCCACCGATGCTGGTCACCCACCGTCCAGCAGGTTGCCCCAATGCCCTGAACTGTGTGCCATAGCAACTCTTTTTTTTTTTAACCATTTTTTCTTTCTTTATTATTTTTTTAACTTTATTTTGTACATTTAATAATTGAAAATATAAACAATTAAAAACTAAAAAGTAAACACAGATGAATAAATATATACATTTTTCAATTAAATGTAATGGATACATATAATTTTTTTTTTTGGCTCAAACAATATGTTACACAATATATTTGGTTCATAGTAATGCATTCATACAGTATTTGTCCTTTTGTGTCTGGCTTGCTTCACTCAACATAATGTCCTCCAGGTTCATCCATGTTGTCATATGCTTTACAACTTCATTTCTTCTTACAGCTGCATAATATTCCATCATGTGAATAGACCACAGTTTGTTTATCCATTCATCTCTTGATGGACACCTGGGTTGTTTCCAAATTTTGGCAATGGTGAATAATGTTGCTATGAACATCGGTGTCCAGATGTCTGTTTGTGTCACTACTCTCAGTTCTTCTGGGTATATAACCCAGTAGTGGTATTGCAGGGTCACATGACAAGTCTATATTCAACTTCTTTAGGAACTGCCAAACAGTCCTCCATAGTGGCTGTACCATTCTGCATTCCCACCAACAGTGAAGAAGTGTTCCTATCTCTCCACATCCTCTCCAACACTTGTAGTTCTCTGTCTTTTTAATAGTGGCCATTCTGATAGGTGTGAAATGATGTCTCATTGTAGTTTTGATTTCATAGCAACTCTTTATTCAACCATTCTAATACCGTTATTTTGAAAACGAACACTTATTTAAAAAATAATTTCAAGAGTGATGGTTAAGAGCACAGGCCCTGAGAGAGGTATCTAGAAAGAGGTATCTAGAGAATAATCTAGGGACTGAATAACATAGTGAACCCAGAAGTGGGTGAGGATTGTGATTAACAGTACAAATACAAGAATGTTCTTCTGTGAACTAGAACAAATGTATATCACTATTACAAGGTGGTAAGAATGTGGAGAAGCATGGGAAAAATACAATTAATGTAACTTATGGACTGTAGTTAACAGCAATATTGTAATATTCTTGCATCAATGTCAAAGAAGGTACTGTGTGAATAATAGGGAGGGTATGGAAAAATATACTAAAGGTACCCTATAGCCCATAGTTAGTGGTAATAGTCTGATGATGTTCTCTCATAACCTGTAACAAATGTTCCACAACAATGTAATGTGCTGGTGGAGGGGTTTTGTATGGGAATTCTGTACATTGTGCATGATTGTTTTGTGAGTTCACAACTTCTCTAATATAATATATATACATAAAAATTAAAATTAAAACAAAACAAAACAGGTCCTGGGGTCAGGCTGCCTGGCTTCGAATCCTGACTTCAACCTATTAACTTTGTGACCTTAAGAAAGTTATTCTCTCTGTGCATTAGTTTCCTCACCTACTAAATGGGAATGGTAATACAGTTCTCATAGGATTGCTATGAATTTTAAAGGAGCTACTGCCTGGAAGCACCTGTAGTATAGCAGACTGAGCTGCGAAGATTACACATTTTATCTTATGACCATTTGCTGGTTATCTGTGCAGTGTCTGAAAATTTTCAAATTCCAGCAACTTCTAAACCTAGATCTCAAAATTTCAAGGAAATGAAAAAGAGAAACCCTTACAGCCTTCCCTTCCTAACCATCCATTTGACTTGTTAATAGCCTGTTAGGTGTTGCCTTTGAGAGAGGGTAGAGAGGGGTGGCAGGGGCCCAGTGAGGGTGCAGCCTCTCACAAGCCTCAGATGTGTTCAGCCCCGATCTCCTCCCACGTTCCTAGCACCCCACTGGATTTAGTTTCCTTAATCATCCATCTTCCCTGACAGACTGTCTAACATTACAGCGCTTTGAAAGTTCCTTCATTTTCCTTTCTGTAAAAAAGAAGCACAGAGACAAAACACTTTCAATACTTCACTACAATGAGGCAGGAAACAAAATGGCATTTCTTTGGTGTTAGAGATTCCCCCTTACAAGGTTTGCAATGATTTACAGTTCATAGGACCCTGAATCAATGCCCCTATGGCATAGGTTGAGGAAAGGCAGCCTCCAGCCATAACCCACCTGACCAACTGAGAAAGCCATCACAGCCTGTCCCCTCCCAAGAATAAACAAAGTGGAACAGATAAGGGCCATCTCCCCCTCCAGGCCCAAACACCACAACCCCTTCCACATTGCAAGACCTCATAGCCCACTCCCTCCTGGCTATTTGGCCCCAGGCTGTACTCGGTTTCCCTGCCTATTGATGTACTGTACAAAGCCATATCCACCACCCTCGGGAGGTGGGCTGAAGTCTATTCTTCAGACCCCCTCTGTTGGGAGAGATTCCCAATTTCTGCCTGCAATCGTCAGTCTCCGCATCCCAGTGAGTGCCGTTTTTCTCTAACATTCGAACACTGAATAATAATCTGTAGGGAAAGAAATTAGAAATAGATTTGATAACTTTTGGCCTAACAGTCCATTGACTACCTTCCTTTCCTGATTAGTAGTAATAATAGTGAAAGTAATAGCTAACATTTACCAAATGCCAACCACAAGTAGGCACTATGCTAAGCACATTATACATACTCATCAGCTATATATGGTTAGCTATATACTCCAACCATTCTTGTTTACTGCTAGTGTAACTGAAGGTTAAGATTTAACAAATAATTATGATCACTAAATCATTACCTAGATGCCTGTATATTAAAAATAGCAAAAGGTTAGTACCTGAAATTACTGAAGATGGCTAGGGTAGTCCCAACCTCTGTTAATGGTTACTCTAGACTTAAACTCACCCTTGCATATGCTTACTATTGTGATGATAATTCTAGATTGAACTTATCCTTGTGTCTACTTACTATTGGGATAGTAACCATTACCCCCATCTCTGTTTAATATCCATGTGAAAGACCTTGTAACTGACCTTTGTTCTGTATACCGCTATCCCAAATCCTTGTGACTGACCCTAGTTTGCTACTGAACCCCATCTCTCCTGTTCAGCCTCTTAAAGTTTATTAATGAAAGAACCTGTGTCCAGCTCCACCCCAATTATTCATTAGCACCCTAGTATATTAGATTTTCTGCAGATCAGGGAGGCAGTTTTTGGTCCATCTAAGGTGACTGACCTTCTTTGCTTGCACAGCAAAATAAAACTATCTCTTTGAACCTCCGGTGTCTCAGGAATTGGCTTTAGAGACGTATCGGGAGAAAAGAACCCACTTTTTTTTCTTTTGAGGTACCCGGGGACTGGGGTTGAACCCAGGATCTCATATGTGGGAAGCCAGCACTCAACCACTGAGTCGCATCAGCTTCCTGAGTTGGTTTTTTCATTTGTTCTACTTGTTGTTTGTTTTTCTTTTTTTCAGGAGGTACCAGGAACTGAACCCGGGACCTCCCATGTAGGAGGTGGGCGCTCAACTGCTTGAGCCACATCCGCTCCCCAAGAACCCACTTTGGCTTGATACCAATAGGAAGAAAGCTGAGAGAGAGCATGGACTGACCAACGTCACCCAGCTAGTAAGTAACAAAGCAGAACTGGGACTGGACTCCAGGTCTGTCTGACACTGAGGGAGGAGGCTTTAACCTCTACCCTATCCTGCTCCCCAGGTCTAGTTTCAGGAAGATGCCTGGTATGGAGAAATGGATGGAGTGGGTGGGTGCACACTTCCTACCCGAAACGTCCTGATTCCTTCTCTTGATTTACTTTCCAGTTCAAGTGGCCCCGGTTTGTACCAGAGTCCTCTTCCTCGGCTCCTTCCTGGGCTGTGCCTTGCCTTTCTGGCCCTGGCTTAGGTTCCAGAAAGCTCTCTCCCCTAGTTCCTGGCAGCAAGGCAAGGAGGAATATCCAATGTCAGAGATCAGCAAAGCCCTCCACGTGGCCACTCACAGATGGGCACGAACCTTCCCACAAACTGCAGCCACCCCTCCAATGAGTGGTGGCCACGGCCACGAGCCAGGCCGAGGCCACACCTCTCCCTCAGCAAGTCCCAAATGCCCAGCTGCTCCTGGCCCCAAAGGCCAAATCATTCCACTCGGTTCATGAAGTCCTAAGTCCTCCCAGTTTTCCTGCATGTCCCCATTTGTCCCTACCCACCCAACCCCCTTGGGGCCAATTCCTTTTATTACTGCTGGCACAGCCAGTTTGTGCCTGGGATTTGATTGCCAAATACTCAACAGGCCCAGCAATTTCAGCAGTCACCATACAGGCAATCCATTCATGGCTTCTGTTCCCAAGAATGTTTAAAAAAAGCATTTTGAAAGTTGTTTAGAATTCCAGAATCCCTTTCCTGATATATCTGGTTATAAATAACCATTAAATCCCACGGCAGACCCTAGAAACCCCCTATCACATGCTGAACATCTGCAGGGAAAGCCAGTGGGAAACTGTCTCCCTCTATGCCAACTAAGATTAGACAGGAAAGTTTTCCCTCAGTGTGTTGCCTCAACTTGTACTGCCGGCGGCTGGTTTTCTAGGTTCTTGGCTACATCACATAAAGGAATTTAAGGACACACCATAGGGTAGGCAAGCAAGTAAAGAGTTTACTGAGAAATGAGAGAAAATGGAAAGTACACACAGGAGATATGGGTGTGGGCATGCTCAAGGGAGAGGCAAGCCCTGGGGCCCCGGGGTAGGCTTTTTTAAGGCCTTTTTTCTCCCCCTTCCCCATGCTGAGGAGGGATCCGAGCTATTTGCTGTCCTGATTAGTTGCCTTTCTGCCTTCCTATTGGTTTATACTGTGGGTCACTCAGGTTATACCTGTCAGCTTTCAGGGAACCAATGGGGAGGCCTTTCTCTTTGGAGTTACCTGGGGTTTTTTTGAGCCCCGGAGTTTCAAATGGGACTGCAGGACCAGGTTCTTGGCAGGCTTTTTGAATGTAACTGTTCCGGCTTTGTTTTTGAACAGTTGCCTTCCCTCAGGGGGTTTCCAGGCAGAGTCTCATGACCATGTTCTTTGTGGGGCCTCAGCTGTCATGGTTACAGCTCTGTTCTGACCAGCTGCCTTCCCTCGTTTCCTGTACTAACCTGTCTCACTTGAGGGACAGCAACAACTGGAGAAGGAGGAAGAGTAGGTGAGGATTGTAAAGGGGGGGTTCTGAACAACTTCAGAGGCCACAGAGCCACAGAGCAAGAGCTCCTCAGCTCTCAGACAGAAAGGAACCACCAGAGAGCTTGCTAAAATGCAGATTCCAGGCCCCTTCCCCAGAGATTCTGCTTCCTCAGGTCTGAAGTGGAACTCAACCATTGGGGCCAATAAGATCCCTTCCCATGCAAGAAGTCCATGGAAAACACTCAAAGAAAGGCTGCTTGAAGGACAAGAACACCTGGGAGAGACAGCCTGAGTCCACCAGGGAGAAGAACCAGAGAGCAAGGAAGAAAGAGAACATGGTTTCCTAAGGAAGGCATTCAGAAGGGAAGCAAAGCAGGACAGCAGAGAGAAAGGGAATGTGCTGTGAATAAGAGAGATCTCCCAGACTCCCATATCCTGAAAGGACCTGAACGTTAAGCTCTTTATACAATGCATACATTTCCAGAGAGCAGCTAGGGCAGCCTCTATTAAACATTTGCGGTATGGGAAACACAAAAGCAGTCCATCCCACTTTTAATTCTTCTTATTAGAATTGTCTGTATTTTATTGAGCCAAAATCTATCTCCCTTAATTTTTCATCTGAGCCCCACACAATAAGAAAGTTTAATAAACCAATTAATGCTAATTAATGTCTGGCTGACTCCTAGCCCCTTAATCTTCCTAGAAGTATAAATGACATATAATAGTGAAGTATTAATGACATATAATAAACTGTGCACATTTAAAGTATATAATTTGATAAATTTTCCCATATGTATGTGCCTGTGAAACCATCACCCCCAAACAAGATAAGAAACACATCATCACCCCCAAAAGTTATCCTCTGAGTAAACCCTGTCCCCCACCTACACAACCATAGATCTGATTTCTGTCATGAGAGATTAGTTTGGATATTATAGGCTTTTATGTAAATGGAATCTTGTATTATGCTATCTTTTTTGTCTGGCTTTTTTCCCTCAGCATAATTATTTTGAGAGTCATCCATGTTGCTGCGTGTATCAATACTCCATTCCTTTTCATTGCTGAGTAGTATTCCATTGTATAGATGCACCCATTGACAGGCATTTGGATTGTTTCCAGGTTTTTACTATTACAGATAAAGCTGCTATGAACAATTGTATAAACTTGTCACATGAACCTATGCTTTCATTCCTCTTGGGTAGATAGCTAGGAGTGGAATTCTGGGATCACATGATGGCTTTATATTTAAGTTGTGAAGAAACTGCCAAAGTGTTTTCCAAAGTGGTTGTAATGTTTTACATTCACACCAACTGTGTGTGAGACTTAGAATTAGTCCAAATCCTTTCCAAAATTCGATATGGCCATCCTTTTTTAATTTTAACCATTCTAGTAGGTGTGTAATGGTATCTCGTTGTGGTTTAATGTACTTTTCCCTAATGATAAATGATGTTGAGCATCTTTTCATGTGCTTTTTTGCCATCCATATATCTTCTTTGGTGAAGTGTTTGTTGAATTATTTGGCCCATTTCAGGAAGGGGGTATTTGTTTTCATATTATTGACTTTTTTCTTCCAAGAGCAGCTTTGATGAAAGCAGCTTGGTAAATTAATGCCCTTTACTTTATGCTATTTATTTGCCCAAAAGGTACAAATCTGATAGAGAAAATACAAGCGAATGAAAAACTCAGAAGAGTTCCCCTTAGAATAGCACAGAGTATTCATAAAGTTATTAAGGAGCTCAAAGATAACTTCCAAATGACTTATCTAGATCCAAGAAATGTTCTTGGTTTTGCTTCAAAAAGTTTTGTAACCTAAAAAGGAAATAAATATGGTGGCGGGGGACAGAAAAGGTTCAAAACTTCAAATGAGTTAAATTAAAGCAATCTCTAGAAAAACAATTCTAAATGGGGGAAAAAACAAGATCAAGATTTGCTCAAGGGCCAATTACTGAATAAAAATATTAAAAAGCTATGTTTTACATAGTGTGATTGAATGTTACAATGGAATGCTCTAAAGTATGGCAAATCATAAAGTGGGGCTCATAATATATGCAGGGTTTACACATTGGTATCTCCATTACTTTGTTCTCCGGTTACTTATGAAATAACTCCTTCTATCATCAGAAACATCAGGAAGCAGCCAAAACTGATTTTAAAATGCCTGGAGAACTATGTGAGGCTAAACTGTGATACTTTAATATGGCTAGGCAGTGATAAAAACACCAAAGAGGTCATAGCAAGCTGCAAAGCCCTGGAGAAGCTATGAACAATCAAGCATTTTCAGATCATGTTGTTTACATTCAGAAATGTTCATTCTGTTTACCAAAGATATATGCAAAGAAGGTATTCATGATGATTTAAGACATGGATCTCTAAAATGTGAAATTGACAGCATCATGTAAACGGTTTGTGTAAAATGCAAATATCCCAGCTGGGTGGGTTGGTGGTGAGGTCTCAGTTGGGTTCTGCCTGAGCTCGTTATCGTTCTGAGTTCAGCATGGGCATCAGTCCTTTAAATTTTAAATTATTCTTCAGTAACTCTTTAGATTATCTTCTGAGCATTGTGATTGCATCTTCAAATGGTGAGCAGCTGTGTTATATTTTTGCTCTTTGCATTGTTCTTTCTTCCTTTCTCATGCTCCAAGATTCTTTCTTTTTATCATTTCCTTTCTGTTTCAAGAATTTCCTTTAGCCATTTTTTTAGGGTAGCTTAGGTGTGCTTGGAACAAACTCTGATAGTTTTCCGTCATCTGAGAATATATTGCTCTCCCCGTCATCCCCGATGGATATTTTCACTGGATATAAAATTCTGGGCTGACAGTTCTTTCCTTTCAGCACTTGAAAAATGCTGTGTCACTTCCTTCTGGTCTCTCTGGTTTCTTATGAGAAATCACTGTCATTCTATTTGCTTGCTGCACCAATGTAAGACGTCATTTCTCTCTTGCTGCTTTCAAGGTTTTTTCTTTATTTTTAGTTTTCAGAAGCCTGATTACAATGTGCCTTAGTGTGGATTTCTTTGGGTTTATGCTGTTTGGGGTTCACTAGTTTCTTGAATCTTTAGGTTTATGTCTTTTGACAAATTTGGGAATTTTTCAGTCATTATTTAGAATTGAAAATTATTTAATTTTCAATTCTAAAATTTCCATTTGGTCCTTCTTTATATCTTCTGTTTCTTTGCTGAAACATTCTTTTTTTTTTTTTTCCATTTGTTTTAAGTGTGTTTGTAATTGCTTATTGATGCATTTTTATAAAACCTGCTTTAACATCCTTGTCAGATTATTTCAAGATCTAGATCATGTCAGTTTTGGCAACTGTTGATTGACTTTTCTCATTAAAGTTGAGATTTTCCTGTTTCTTGGCACAACGAGTGATTTTCTATTGTATCCTGGATTTTAGCTATTACATTATGAGATTCTGGACCTTATTTAAATCTTCTCTTCAACAATCCTCCTCTGACACCATGCCGGCAGGGAAAGGGGGTTGCTGTTTCATTTTTTCCAGTTAGGAATAGAAGTCCAGGTTCCCATTGGGCCTCACTTGTCACCAGAGGTGTCTTCTTACTGCTGGGTGAGAGTGAGCATTCCAGCCCCCCACATGGACTTCACTGACCCTGGCAAAGGAATCCTTACTTCTGGGAGGTGGTAAAAGTCCTGGCTTCCCACTCTACTTCTTCTGACACCACTCCAGCAGAGAGAGGAAGGGGCACTCATTACTGCTAAATGGGAGTAGGGTGCAAATCCAAGTGACTTATGTGGTCTCCACTAATTCTGGTTGAGGTGAGTGGGGGTGGGTTGGTATTGCTGGGAGGTAATGGAAGTCCCCATTTCCCATCTGGATTTCTATGGCACCACCCCACCATGGGGGAAGGGTACCTCATGACAGCTGGGCAAGGGTAGAAGTCTAAGCTCCCCGCTTGGCCTTTGCTGACAGGGATGGGGCTATAGTTTTTTTATATAGGTTCTATTTTTCTGCTTCTCTGCATGCCTGGTAATTTTTTTTTAGGTTTTAGACATTGTGAAGTTGACATTGTCAGGTATTAGATACTTTTGTATGCCTATAATATTCTTGAGCTTAGTTGTGGGATACAGGTAAGTTATTTGAAAATAGTTTTATCTTTTCAGATTTTCTTCTTATGATATTTTAGGAGAACTCTGAGAAGTGCTCAGTCTAGGACTATTCATTCCACACTACTGAGGCATGATCCTTCTGTAAATACTACCCAATGTCCCATGAGTCATGATGCTTTCCTTTCCAGTCTGGCTGGTGGGAACAGGTGCTTTGATGAGTGTGAAGTGGAAATGCTCAGAAGTGCTCAGTGGGGCACAAAGGCTAATGGAAAGGAAATGAAGAAATTTCAAACAGACAAACTTAGAAGTGAAAATCAATGAGGCAAATGCTGTCCTGCTGGAAAATAAATGAGGTGCAAAGGGATCAACCATGAAATATAGTCAGCAAACCTTGCCGAGGCAACCCTAGGCCAGTACAGATTGTGCCAGAAGCCAGCCCACATCCACTCCAGACTCACCATCTGTTTCTACCCGTCCTCCCTGCCATCGCACCTACATGGCGGGACCTGGAAAAGCCCTCGCGCCCATGGCCAATTGTCAATATCCAACATCAAGTCCATATCAGATCTCCCTCTCTGATTACTCAGGCCAGAAGGGCTTCCCTCACTGCTTCTCCGTAGGTCTGTTTATATCACTGTTGTGCCACTGATCAGGGTCTGTGTGGGCCTGAAGTCTTTGGATTTGTGTGTTCTCATCCTCTCCCAGACTGCAAGCTCCCGTGATGTCATAGAAAATTTAAAACCTGTGTGAAAAATGATAAGAGCTTTGGAGTCAGACTTGGATTCAAATCCTAATGAATGTATGATCTTGGATGAAAATGAAATGAAATGATTTATGCAAAGGAATCAGCCCAGTGCCTGGCACATTAGAAACTTTCAACAAATGTTAGCTTTCTCCTTATCCTTTTTTTTTTTTTCTAGGAGGTACCAAGGATTGAACCCAGGACCTCATACATGGGAAGCAGGTGCTCAGCCACTTGAGCTACATCTGCTCCCCTCTCCTTATTATTTTTGTATCCCCAAAGCCTAATATCTGTTGCTCAGAAATTTTCATGCAAATTATAATGAATCGTAATGACATGACTAATTCACTTTCATCATAGAACAATCAGAAAATATAAAGAAGCAAAAGGAAGATAGAAAATCTTCTGTAACCCCCAAACCCAAAGACACTAGTATATAAATTGACACATATCTTTTGGAACTTTAAAAATACATAAATATCCATCATAACATTCTGTACACAGTGCTTTATAATCTACTTTTTTATATGATATCATAGCAGAAACATCTTTCACTGTCCATAAATAGATTTATACATCATCCTTAATGACTACACTGATCCAGTACAATTGTATGTTCGACTTACTCAACCAATCCTATTTGCAATTCAGGTCATTTGCAATTTTTTCACTATTTCTAAGCAATTGCTGTGATAAGCAAGCTTATAGCTAAATCTTTGTTCTCATTCTTAATTAAATTCCTAGGAGTGGAAATGCTAGGATGAAGAGCCTGTGAAAATGTGAACACTTTTTATACACATTGCCAAATCGCTCTCTGGAAAGATTTCATCAGTGTATATTCTTCACCTTCAGGATATAAAATCTTTTTTTTTTTCCTTGTGTTTGCCAGAGGGATAATGGTATCTAATTGTGATTTTAATTTCCTCTTTAAAAATACCACTGGTTTTTAGTAAACGTTGAACTGAATGAATGCACTTCTCTGTCCATCTTGACCCTCAAACGAAATCCATCTGCACATATGCAAGCTTTGCTGGTCTAAGATAAGTGGTCACTAAGAGAAAATGATCCCTGGCTAAGTGCTCCCCTCCATACCCGCTCGCCAGTCTTGCAGGGGTCCACTGAAGCCCCTGCAACCATTTTCTGTTCCTATCATAGTGCCTCCTCATTGTAGTGTCTTCCTGGAAAAGACCAAGATAAGTGTTTCATTTTGGTCCAGTGCAAAACAAGCTGCTTCCCAGCAGCTAATGGGAGGAAGGGAGGGCCAGAGAAATCTTACTTCACTATCTTCCAGCTAAGTTCCACTCCCTTCTTGATTCCAGACCACTCCTGCCAACAAATCCTTTGGCTGCATCTGCATTTCCAGCCCCTCCCCAACCTCCCACCCCCCCCAGCTTCTCTGGCCTACTAGATCATTGCTTCTCTCCATCAGCCTTTCACATAATGCACTGTTTGTTCCATTACCAATTGGCAAGCAGATGCCACCTCAGCTCCTTAAACAGAATGTGCATTTCTGGAGAGTTGGGACTATATTTTAAGATATTTTTGTATCTTCCCCCAGTTCAGTACATAGTGTTATATGCCTTCCCTGATCACCATATTTAAAATTCCAAACAAATCACCCTCTCCCCCCAAACCTGTAAGCAAATTTACTTGTTTATTTGTTTAATATCTGACCCCCCATTAGAAGGTTAGCTCTAGGAAGACAGGGATGTGTGTCTGTTTGGTTAACTGATTTTTTTTCCAGCATTTAGAACAGTGCCTGGCATATAGTGAGTGCTCAATAAATATGTGGCTTAATGGATGAGTGAACCAATGAATAATGCCAAGAAATACACTGTGACACACCAATATTTATGGGAACATGGTCCTTTTCCATTTCTACTTTTCACTGAGTAGTTTATGTTTTACTTCTTATGAATTTCAGGAAAATTTCTTTAGGCTTCCAAGTCAATTCATTTTTAACTTTTTTTAAAAAAATTTTTAAACTTGTTTTCTAGCTCAAGAAATCCTAAAATAAAGAGTAACCACCAGTAGTTAATTGAGATTTTCCCATGTGCTAGTGACTATATTCTTATTAAATCAACATTTCACTCCCCAGGTTGATGCTGCTAAATTACCATTTTACTGATGAGGGTCTGAGTCTCCTTGAGGAACTCAGGCTCAGCCCAGCCTAGCCAACCTTCCCCTGGCTGGGGAACCGAGGAGAAGGTAGGAAGCCACTTGCTACCCATAGAACTGGTGTTGGGCAAGTGTATGACAGGAAAAGCTACTGAAAAAGCAGTTTCTGATGAATCAATATTTCTTCATTACATGCTGATGAACAATTTTAGCTGTACCATAACTGTCGACTGAGATGGGCATGATTGCAGATAGAGCAGGTTTCAGGGAAGATGAAGAGTTCAGTTTGGGTCATCTTGAACTTGAGATGTCTGTTCAACATTCAAGAGCAGATGTTGCATAAACAGTTGGATATACACGTGTGAAGGTCAAGCAAGAGGGCTAGAGATGTAAATTTGGGATTCAACATCATGGAACCTTGTCCAACACAAATGCCTCAAGGCTGCCACACTTGCTTCTTAGCTGTCAGCGCCCCAGTCTTCAGATTGTGTCAAGTGCTTTTGAAAGGTTGAGGAGTGTCATCTCAAATTTTCCGTGTTCTCTGCATTGCTGCAGCTGCTACAATTCCAAAGCTCAAGTTTGCTATATTCCATGTCTCACTGGGGTCCCACTGGCATTCAATGAGTGTGTGACCAGTTACAATTGTTGTAGGTGGAATGGGTTAACTCCAAAGATTGCCTCGGGGCTTTTTCCCGGGCTTCCATCAGCTGACCAAGCCACTTTTAAATGGACACATTCTTTTTTTATTTTTATTTTTAGAAGGTACCAGGGATTGAACCTCAGTCAACCACTGAGCTACACCCACTCCATTTTTCAAATATGATGAGACTATAATCCAGGTCTAAGATCCAACCTGCCTCATTTCAGTGACTGCCTATCTCTGATCTGAAGCAGGAGACACTGATTTCTTAGTGTGACTGGGAGGACCATCTACTTTCCTTTCTTATCCTATTCTGGGCAAGCCATATACCACCTTCACTAATTACTTAGTCAATATGCATCCCATCCCTGCCCCCACCTGTGAAAACAGAGTTTACAGGCATGAGGTGAAGGAAGGAGTTCTAGGAACACAGCCAGAGCTCAGAGACTTTGATATGGGTATCTGAAAAGTATTGACTTGGAGAGGAAGAAAGATGGTTTTAGCAGCACTGAGATTGGAAATCATAAATTTGTTCTGGAAACAGTAAGCCTGTGTAATTTTCTCTAACTGAACTGAAACAGAAAGCAAATGGTAGGGCTGATTCTGGTTGGGAAGTAGCTTGACAGGTGCAGTAAGAGGTCACTCAGATAACAGGTTTGGGTCACTGATGAAACTGTAGCTGAAGCAAGTTCCAGTGGGTTTCAGGCTGGGTAAAGGATAGAGGTACAGCCAGAGGAACTGACACACAGAGTGTCCCATCTCAGAAAGGCTGGAGGTGACCCAGTAAGGACCTCAAGAGGCTAGAGAGGGGAGATGATCCAGAAAGGCAAGTCCAGGACAAGGTAGACTAACCCAGCTGACACCCTCAAGCCCACTTCGGCTCACAGTCCTCAACAACCCCATCCTGTCCCACAAGCAAGGCAGCAAGAGTCCTACACAATCCCTAGGGCCATGACATACCCCTCCCATCAGAGATCTCAGATACCAAGGCAAAATGAAGCCTGAGTTTCCCAGGAACAATTCAGCCCTTCCAACTGGATCTCTCCAGGCTCTGCCCCTTACACGGAACCCACCAGTTTCAAGTTTTAGGTCTTGGCAAATCCAGTTTTGTCTTTTATTAGAATGGCAAAGAAGAAAAATAAAAAATAAATAAAAGAGAAGATAAAAGAAAGAATGAAAGAGAATGGCATTGTTGTATTTCATGGCATCAAAAGAATAGCTGAAGAAGTAAGTCTCAGAAAGGAGGAAACCAGGAAAACTGAGGATCTCAAAGACTGAAACTTGGGATTCAAACACCATTAGAATCATCACTCTCCTCTCACCTTCCTTCTCACCTTTGTTCTGCAAGTTGACGTCACTCTCCCTTCCTGCAGAGGGGAAGGCCTCTAGGACCAGCTGTATGGCCTTGACCTAGCTCCGTAGCCTCTCCACCTAAGTTTCCTCATGGAGGTAATAATAGTGCCTACCTCATAGGGTTGTTCGAAGAGTGTGGTAGTTTGAAGCTCTATGTACCACAGAAAAACATGTTTTTAAATTTAATCCATTTTGGGGGGTATTAACCCATTGTACAGAGGACCTTTTGATGAGGTTACTTCTATTAAGATGTATGTGGCTCAGCCCAATCAGGCAGGGTCTTAATCCTATGACTAGAATCCTTTATAAGCGGAGTGAAATTCAGAAAGAGAAAGCCACAGAGGAGGCAGCCAGAAGCTGAAATTCAGTGGAACCCAGAAGAGAAGGGAGAGATCAGGAGATGCCACCACATGCCTTGCCATGTGACAGAGTAGCCAAGGATTGCTGGGCAGCCAACCCCAGAATGTCACAGTCTTCAAGGAGATATCATTGCCTTGATGATGCCTTGCTTTCGACATTCTTTTAGCCTCTAAACCATAAGCAAATAAATTCCCATTGTTTAAGCTGAACCATTGCATGTTATTTGCTTGAGCAGCCTAGGAAACTTAAACAAAGAGGAAATAATTTAATACTTCTAAAGCGCTTAAAGATTCCTGCCCCCTCCCCACGCCCCACCCCACCCCCAGCCTCTGCCTTATCTAAAAGAAGAGCTTGGGCACCAAGGATGACAATCAGAAAAACAGCCCTCAAGGTTGAAGATAATAAACTAGGGTCCCATTCAGGCCAATAATGGTATCCACAGAGATCCAAAATCACGGACAGGATTGCGGGGGGGAGTGGGTGGGGGGGCGGTGATGGCACAGCAGGAGCTGGGGTGCTGCTCAGAGTCATGCAGGAGGTATACCATTTTTTTAGGAGCAGGGGAATCTATTCCTAACTTTGCTATTTCCTTTCAGACCCCTATTCTACCATTGCTCCCCTTAGTCTCAGCAGATGACTATACCTACTATATCACAAGGAAAACTCCACCCTGCCGGTACATTCAGATTCATCAAATTTATTTATTTATTTTAAAGATGTATTTTATTTATTTATTTATCCCCCCCTTGCTGCTTGTGCTCGCTGTGTCCATTTGCTGTGCATTTTTCTGTGTCTGCTTGTCTCCCTTTGTTGCGTCATCTTGCTGCACCTGCGTGGGCTGTCAGCTTACCTCACAGGCCAGCTTGCCTTCACCAGGAGGCCCCAGGAATCGAACCCAGGGCCTCCCATATGGTAAACGGGAGCCCAACCAATTGAACCACAGCTGCTTCCCTATTCATCAACTTTAAAACTGATCCAAATTCTTGTAGTAGGTGGTGGGTTCTTGGACCTTACACCCAAAGCACATGCAATAAAAGAAAAAATAGATAAATGGGACCTCCTCAAAATTAAACACTTTTGCACCTCACAGGACTTTGTCGAAAGGGTGAAAAGGCAGCCAACTAAATGGGAGAAAATATTTGGAAATCACATATCCAATTAGGGTTTAATATCCATGATATATAAGGAGATATTACAATTCAACAATAAAAAGACAAATGACCCCATTAAAAAAATGGGCAAAAGACTTGAATAGACATTTTTCCAAAGAAGAAATACAAATGGCAAAAAAACACATGAAGAAATGCTCAACATCACTAATGATTAGGGAAATGCAAATCAAAACTACAATGAGATATCATTTCACACCTATCAGAATGGCCACTATTAAAAAGACAGAGAACTACAAGTGTTGGAGAGGATGTGGAGAGATAGGAACACTTATTCACTGTTGGTGGGAATGCAGAATGGTACAGCCACTGTGGGGGACTGTTTGGCAGTTCCTAAAGAAGTTGAATATAGATTTGCCATGTGACCCTGCAATACCACTACTGGGTATATACCCAGAAGAACTGAGAGCAGTGACACGAACAGACATCTGCACACCGATGTTCATAGCAACATTATTCACCATTGCCAAAAGCTGGAAACGACCCAGGTGTCCATCGACTGAGGAATGGATAAACAAACTGTGGTCTATCCACACAATAGAATATTATGCATTGCAAATATTCTCGTTGTCCTGATTTTGTGATAATCAGGGTAGGCTAAACATTTATTATATTAGAAACTATGCATGTGTCCCCAGACCTAGTTTTTCTCCCTAGATCTGGTTTTTAGAATGCTGGTGACAAACTAAGTCTGATTTATTATATGACCATCCTGTATGGGGAAAGACTGTAACTTTGGGTATCTTTGGTCAACCTTAAGAGAGATAGCAGAGGGAACAGATGTGGCTCGGGTGGTTGGGTGTCTGTCTCCCATATGGAGGTACCTGGGTTCAATCCCCAGGACCTCCCGGTAAAAATTAAGAAAAGAAAATTATAGAAGGTGCATGGGCCACCAGGCCCCATGCGCGGGTGCGATGCCAGGCCCCGTCCACAGGTGTGTCGCCAGGCCCTGCGAGCCACGCAGCAAGATGGTGACGTAACAGGAGAGTGGCACAAGGGAAAGCCAATACGAGACATGCCGAAAAACCAGGAACTAAGGTGGTGCAGGCGGTAGAAGGCCTCTCTCCCACATCGGAGTTTCCGAGAATTAAATCCCAGTGAATATAGGAGGAGAAGGATGAGAAGAGAGGGCAGGAAACAAACACAGAGTCGCCCAGCGAATGGACACAGAAACAGCAAATACAGGGGTGGGGATGGTGTAAAAATGGATAAAAGTAAATATATAAATAAATAAATCCTTTAAAAAAATGTATAGGGGAGGAAGATATGGACTATAGTTAATAATAATACTTTGACGATGCTCTTTCATGATTTGTTAACAAATGTTTTACAACAATGCAGGGTGTTTGTGAGGCAGTGATGTGTGGGAGCCCTGTATGATGTCATGCATGTTTGTTTTGTAAGGTCACGATGTTTACTGAACACTTATAGTTTATGTATGTTCATGTGTGAATGATATACTTCAATAAATTGTTAAAAAAAAAAAAAAAGAGAGAGATATAGCAGGGGGGCAGATGTGGCTCAAATGGTTGGGTGTCCATCTCCCATATTGAGGGACGTGGGTTCGATCCCCAGGACCTCCTGGTAAAAATTAATAAAAAGAAAAATATAGAAGGCACGCAGGCTGCCAGGCCCTCAGGCCCTGCCAAGCCACGCAGCAAGATGATGACGTAACAGGAGAGTGACACAAAGGAGAGCCAAGACGAGACATGCCGAAAAACCAGGAACTAAGGTGGCGCAGGTGGTAGAATGTCTCTCTCCCACATCAGAGGTTCCGAGGATCAAATCCCAGTGAAGACAGGAGGAGAAAGATGAGAAGAGAGGGCAGGAAACAGACACAGAATTGTCCAGTGAATGGACATAAAAACAGCAAAAACAGCGGGGAGAGGAGAGGTAAAAATGGATAAAAGTAAATAAATAAATAAATAAAATAGGGTGGGTTTGGGGAAAAATACAACAAATGTAAGGTATGGACTATAGTTAGTACCGTAGTAATATTTTGACAATATTCTTTCATAATTTCTAACAAATGTTTCACAACAATGCAAGGTTTTGGTGGTGGGGTGATGTATAGGTGCCCTATATGATGTTATGCATGTTTGTTTTGTAAGTTCACAACTTTCACTATACACTTATTGTCTATGTATGTTCATGTATGAATGATATACTTCAATAAAACTTTTAAAAAAGAGTATTATGCAGATGTAAGAAGAAATTAAGTCATAAAGCATAGGACAATATGGATGAACCTGGAGAACATTATGTTGAGCAAAGCAAGCCAGACACAAAAGGACAAATACTGTATGATTGTGTTACTATGAACCAAATATATTGTGTAACATATTATGATTAGAAAAAAATTTATATGTATCCAGTACATTTAATTGAGAAATATATGTTTTTATTCAACTGTGTTTTCATTTTAGTTTTAAATTGTCTATATTTTCAATTATTAAATGTACAAAATAAAGTTAAAAAAAAAAAACCCGGTCCAAATTGCTTTTCCACCATTTTTGTGACCAAGGTGTGCTCTTCTGTTCAAGAATAATTCCTCCTACTGTCCTTTATGTGCCCCACACTCTTCAGCCATCTCCCTTCTCCCTTATCCTACATGTCTTCTCCCTTTCCCTCTCTCCTGGCCCCTTCCCATTAGCATTGAAACAAGCTCAAATCTCTGCCCCCACCAAAGACAAACAGCTCTCCCTTGACTTCCCCTTCCTTAGGTCTCCTTATTTTCTTTCCCACCCAAGCGTCTCAAAAGGTTCTCTCCACTCACTGACTCCACTTTCTCCCCTCCATTCACTCCTCAACTCTCTGTCCCCTGGTTCCCACTCTCCCCATTTGCCAAATGCCTGGGCCTCTGTTGCATTAGGCATCAATGGCCACCCTACTTTAAACTCTCTTCTCCCTGGGTTTCTATAGTAACAGCCTCCCTGGTCCTCCTGCTGCCTTTCTGACCATTCCTTCTCCATGTTCTTCATGTGCACCTCCCTGTTTGTCTACCAGTTGATGAATGATCATCTGCTCAGTTTCCATCCTGGGCCCACTGCTCTCATCCCCCCACAGTCTCCCTGGGTGACCTCATCTACACTCATGGCTCCAGCCACCACCTACACAAGCCAATAATTCTCAAATCTGTACCCATTAGCTTAATCCTCCCTCCCGAATGTCAGACTGTCTATCCAACAGCCCACGTAGCATCTGCACTTGGAGGTCACCCTGAGTCATTGCAGATTCAGCATACAGATTTAGGTGAAAGTTCCTAAAACCACTTCATATGGAGAATGGTTGAAGACACTAGATGAGTCCGACCCACAGAAGAGTTGACTTGAGTAGGTTATAGTGGCGAATGCCACCTATGGGAAAGGAAATGGAACTATTCTTCGTGGACTACAAGGAATCAGATAAAGACCAATGATTGGAAAATTGGAGGAGACACATTTCAGTTGAACCTAAAGAAGATTATTTGGAAGTCAGAGTGGCTCAGAGGTGGACTTGGCTATTATTCAGGTTTTCTAGGGTAAGAGAACCAAAAGGAGATATCTGTAAATATTGAGATTTTTATAAGAATTGTGTCTTGTGACTATGGGGATGGGCAAGTCCAAATTCCATAGGGCAGGCCTCAAGCTGGGAACTCCAATGAAGGTTTTCAATGAATTCCCCAAGAAAAGCTGGCTGGCTGAAGTAGAGACAGAAATTCTCCCTTCTGACTGCTGAAACCATCACGTCTCCTTTTAAAGCCTTCAACTGATTGGATAAGACGTCTCTCATTGTTGAAGGCAATCTCCTCAGCTGATTGTAGATATAATCAGCCATAGATGCAATGGACTTACTGATGATTTAAGTCCTTGAAATAGCCTCACAGTAACAATCAGGCCCATACAAATAAACTAGAGAGACAGAAGCAGAACAACAGCTATGTACAGCAGCATAGAGAAGCATAGAGAAATTGAGAGGTGATGAGTGTTTGTCTGTTTTTTGCTTTTTATTATTATCATCATTGGAAAAATGAAAATGTCTAATAATGAATGAAGTGATGAATGCACAACTATGTGATTTTACCAAATACCATTGGTTGTTCATTTTGGATGGATTGCATGCTTTATTAATATGTATCAATACAATTGATGTGTTTACAAAAAGATGTTTCTGGCTATTTGAGGCCCCTTACCCTTCCAAATAAATTTCATAATTGTGTTTTCCATTTATTGAAAAAACAAAACTATCAGGCCAAACAACTGGACATCATAACCTGGCCAAGCTGACACATGAACTTAACCATCACAGCTACCTTAGAAAGTTGTGAGTCCTTGGTTACTGAGGGCATTCAAGCACCAGGCTTTCTATTCCTCCCAACTTCAGGAGTCTATGATCCTGTGAAAAAGCAAAATTGAGCTTATGAAAATTTGACCTAATGCAATAAAACCTGGTAATACTGGTACCAATTGACATTGGTTTTCTGGCTGGAATCTCTAATCCCTTGAAATGGAAATGGCAACAGGGACATTTCAGGATAGCTAAGGGAACAAGAAATGGAATAAACTCTCCAGTGGAGAAGGACTGATAGGTGAAAAGAAAACTCGCATGGCATTAAGATGTTTCCTATTTCTGTCTTACACCTAGAGCCTAGAGCCAGCCTTAACTATGTGGCTGTCCCTCTCTCTGAATGCCCCACCACCACCTTAGAATCTCCCCAGCAGGAGGCAATACTGGCTCAAAATGTTCTCCTCTCAAAATGCACTCCAGTTCATCAAGACCTCAACCTTACCAGGAGTGGTGGGAGCAGTAAGGGAGTGGCTTTCTCACCCCTCTATGCCTCAGTTTCTTCACCTGTCATGTGGAAATCATAAGAACGATGCTTCACATCCCACAGGATCACTGTGAGGATAAAAATAGAATTGACCAACTGATGACCCAACATGCTCAGCTATTCTGAGCAACAGCCTTTCACAGAGAAATTCAGGAAAGCGCTAATTGGGGGGTGAGAGACACTGATACTCTGGACAAAAATTGTGCATTAGCTGTTCCAAGCTGGTCCCCCACGTTACCCAGCATGCCTCATGACTAATGCGCCTTGATGCCATCTGGTCTAGACTCAAGAGCGGAAACCAAATTTAATATTAGTCCGAGCAGAATGCAATCTGGGAAGACAGATCTCTTGTAAAGACTAACTGTAGCTGTAGGGAAATAAGGGTGCTTCTACTTAGTAGATGGGAATGTGAAATGGTACAGACCCCATGGAAGGCAATTTGGTAGTGTCTATCAAAACTATGCGTGCAATTACCCTTCGACCTAGGAAACCCACTTCTGGGAACTTATCCCACAAATAGACCTGAAATCCTACAAGATGACACATATACAAGGGTATTTATGGCAGTGCATGTTGTAAAAGCAAAAGATTAGAAATAGCCCAAGGGTCCATAAATAGGGACCAGTTAAATTTACTATGGTACAACTTTATAATGCAGTACCTGAACAAGGAACAAGGAAGCTCCTTATGGAAAGATCTTCCTGATACATCATTTCTGTAAGAGGGAATAGAAAGTAAGAATGGATTTTTATATTTGCTTGTACTTTCACAAAGAAACTCCAGAAAGATACATTAGAAATTAATAAGAGAGGTGGGAGGGAGACTTTTCAATGTACACCTTTTTATATCATTTTTATTTTAAACCATGTGACTATTTTAACTTTGCAAAAGAAATTAATAAAGGGAAAGAAAAAAAAACTCTAGAACGCATTCCAGGAGGGCAAAGGACTGGGTGGCAGAGGCTCGGATTTGGTCCTAGCTGGGTGCCTGGCTGCCCTGAATTTCCTCAGCTGAAAGACAAGAAGGGGTGGCCTGTCTGCTCTCCATTCCTTCCAACTCCACACGTCTATAAATAAGATGCTTGCCTGAGTCGTGCCCTGTTTTGTATTATCGCTACCTTCTGTGTCCTTTCACTTGTACAGATAATTACAAATTGACTGAGCATGTTTAGTGCCATTTTCCAGAGAATTCCCAGCACCTTACAATCTATATTTGGTTACTTTCCACCCTTGGATTATATTTGTCAATTGTGCATGCCCAAGTGCTTCTCTCTTGGGCTCCATTCAGAGGCTTTTAAATTTGTACTTTAACATGGATTAATCCTTTTAGAAACCATTTGGTCATATAAAAGGTAAATTGTATGCAAGTTTAAAACAGCATCCTGTTTGTTGGGCAGTTGCCCTCTGTATGACAAGGTCCAGTTCTGCTTTGTTCATTCATTTGGAATTACTGCTGTCAAGGGCTGTGGGAATGAGGAAGCAGGGCAACAGATAGGAGCTTATGAAGATTTGACCTAATGCAATAAAACCTGATAATAACCTCGCCCCAACCAGGAAAATGAGGAGGGCTGGTGCCCTGCTGTGTGTGCCGTACCTGAGAGCTTTTCAACATTAAGGACAGGACAGAGCTGTGGGTGTCTGAGGGTTCTGCAAAAGTGCTAAGGGCATGTGCTATGCAAGAGTCGTGGAGAGAGAAGCCAGGCTAAGGGCGGATGGACGAGCTCTTTGAGTGTAAAGCTCCAGGTTCCAGGTCTGGTCTGGTCCCAGCTACAAAGGGGGTGGCTCTCGGGTCACAGCTGGCCCAAGTGCCCAAAGCTGGTCTAGACAGTGCTCATATAACCAACAGGGTATGCTCTGAGATGCCCACAGAACCCAGCACAACTATTTTCTTCTATTTTGTTCTTTATTTTTTTTATTTTTTTTTTTTTTAAAGATTTATTTATTTTATTTTATTTATCCCCCCATTGCTGCTTGTGCTGCTGTGTCCATTCGCTGTATTTTGTTCTTTAAAAATCATTTTTGCCCAAACGCTTAAATAAAATTTTTTTTTTTAATCCTAATTACCCTCATCCAAACATAACTATCTTCATTCCTTCAGGTTTACTTTCAGGCCCTGGTCATAAGCACTTACTTTTCCAGAAGTGTAACAGCTGGGAAGGTAAATTTCTGCCTTTAGCTTCTTGCTCCTGTGGCTTTCTCTCTCTCTTTGTCTCTCTTATAAAGGACTCCAATAAGAGGATTAAAACCCACCCTGAAAAAAGGTGGGTCACATCTTAAGTTAAGATCCTACTCACCAAGATTCTACTTACAATGGGTCCACACCCATTGGATTAACTTTAAGAACATACTTTTCTTGGGTCCACACAGCTCCAAACCATCACATGACTGTTGGCCAAAAAATCTCCATCATTATTTGAAGTCAAGATATGGTTTTGACATGTATTTGAATAAGGTCTTTTTTAACTTTTCAAAATTCCTATAAGCATTAATTTTAATTTAAAAAGTAACACCTGCTCCTTGTAAAATTTCCAAGTGTTTTACAAATTAACATATAAGCTATCCTACTGATACATATAATCCTATTGTATTCCTATTTAAGTTCTTTTTAAAAATTTTCCACTTTTATCTATCAATCTTTTTCTTTATCATTTTTCCTGTTGCCTCAATTTTTAAAGTTATTCTTCCACCATAGAAATGAATACTCTGATCTTTGATAGTTTTTCCATGATTTGATTTAGATGTTTAATGCATTTAATAGACATGGAGTTTACTTTGGTCTGGGGTGTCAGGTCCCCATGAAGGAGCAGAAATAGGGCATGGTTGATAATATTTTACAATATGCACGGCCCTTCCTTAGGGAGGTCAGTTTGGCAACATTTTCCTGTGGGAGTAGTTATTTTTAAGCTTAACCATTCAACTTTAATGCTGTTTTGCAAGCCTGGGCACAGTTTGGTCCAACTCTGAGTCTGGTCTTGAACTTCTCCATTAACTGCAGCAATGAGTCCTGTGCCTTCCTCATGGCAGTAGCTCCTAAGTATTTGTTAATTGGCCCTGATTTCACATCACAATGGCGCTGGCAGCACAGCTGAGGGGTATTGTTTAAACCACCAGGACACAGCCCCATGGCTCAGCCTTTGCCAGCGCATTGAGGGCCGTGCGGTGGTAATGCCAGAACGGGTGGGCAAGGAGGTGGTTAACGGCATGGCTACAGAGCACGCAGACTCTACCACTGCCTAGCTGAGGGCCTCGAGCAAAGCGAGTTCCGGGTTCCTCATCTGTAAAAAGATGCAAAATAACACAAAATAAGGGTTAGAAATGATTTATGCAAAGAACCCAGAAGGCCTGCCTGGCCCTGGGAAGGTGCTTAATCTGCAATAACAATCATCATCTTCCTTATTTCCTTATGTCCTAGAAAATCTACAGGCATAAAAACCTCAAGAGGCTGAAGAATGTGTGCAGCTAACAGGAGAACATGGGCATCAAGGAGGAGACAAAAAATGTGTCTAAGAATTCACCCCCAAACACCCACGCATGCAATAGTTCCAGGTCCAACTGTCTTTGCAGAAGACATTTTTATCAAACTTCATAGGAATAGAGAGTTGCCAAGTTATCTGAACTGTGTATCTGAGTCTAAAGAGTTTATCTGTTTAGTTATCTGTCTCTAAAAGACTGAAAGCTTCCCAAATCATTTAAACCTACACAGCTGCCCCATTTCTGGAAATTTCTTCCAAAGTCAACCTGTACACCTGTGAAAGAAGGAATATACGAGATTACTCACCTCAGCAAAAGAATGGAAGCACCCCCAAATGTCTATCAGTAGGGAGATGGTTGAATAAACCATGGCTCAAACATATGGTGGAACACTCTCGTAGCTATAAAAAAGGAACAAAGAAATGCCCTATGAACTGATAGGGGATGATTTCCTGGATATATTGTTAAGTGCAAAGAGCAGGTGTAGCCCAGAGGATGGAGCATGCTACCTTTACTACCAAGCTTCCCAGAGCAGCAACTTGCCCCTTCCTGGGTGGCAAAAAAAAAATCACAAGCACAGGATTCATCCCAGGAAATCAAGGCAGTTTCTGGCTAATGGAGAGAAACTATACAGTCATCGTAATGGATGTTGTGGTGGTTTGGAACTATAGGTGCCCCAGAAAAATATGTTCTTAAATTTAACCCATTCCTGCAGGTGTGGACCCATTGTGTTAAGTAGGACGTTCTGATGAGGCTACTTCAGTCAAGGTGTGACCCACCTCATACAGGATGGGTCTTAATCCTACCATAGGAGTCCTTTATAAGAGAATGAAGTTCAGACAAAGAGGGAAAGAAGCCACAGGAAGGAAGAAGCTGAACCGGAACCCAGAAGAGAAGGAAGAGACCAGGAGATGCCACCATGTGCCTTGCCATGTGGCAGAGGAGCAAAGGATCGCCAGCAGCTGGGTCTTTGGGAAGACAGCATCACTTTTTTTTTTTTTTTTTAGGTAATGGGGCCAGGGATTGAATCTGGGACCTTGTATGTGGGAAGCCAGGGCTCAACCATCGAGCTACATTGGCTCCGCTGAGTTGGCTTTCTGTTTGTTTGCTTGTTGTTTTTTTGTTTGTTTGTTTGTTTTTAGTAGGCACTGGGAACCAAACCTGGGACCTCCCATGTGGGAAACAGGAGCTCAACCGCTTGAGCCACATCCGCTCCCCAAGAAAGCATCACTTTGATGATGCCTTGATTTGGACATTTTCATGGCCTCAAAATTGTAAGCTAATAAATTCCCATTGTTTAAGCCAATTCATTTCATGGTATTTGCTTGGAGCAGTCTAGGAAACTAAAACAGATGCTAACAAAGGATTTGATATCATTCAACATCCATACAGATTCTTTTAAAAGAAAAATATAAAACACTGTTAATGTTAGAAATACAGGAAACTCCCTTAATAAAATGAACTTTTTAGAAATCAATAGGAACCTTGGAAAACAATGGTGAAATACTAAAAGCATTGCTATTAAAATCAGGTTCAAGTTAAGAATGAGTTCTATGTGGGCTTATTCTGAGAGTTCTAGCCCACATGCTAAGATAAGAAAAAGAAGAAGGAAACAAAGTTATCATTATTTTCAAATAGTAATTTGCAAATGTCAATCAACAGAGGACTTGTTAATAAAAGAATCTCAGGCAATAGAATCTACCAAAAATGATGGTGTAGATACCAAAATATAGTATCAAATGAAAGAAGCAGGTTACAAAACATTATCATACTAGGATTTCATTTAAAATATATATTTATATACCTATATTGAATATACACATAGAAAAAAGTCTGTAAGGAAATTCACCAAAATACATTTGGAAATTATCTCTGGCTTTGGGGGTAGTGGGATAGTGGGATTCTTGTTTTTTTCCAGACTTTTCTGTATTTTTTAATGCTTTCTGATTCTATTTATATAATCAGAAAAAAGCAATAAAGGTCTTTCACCCACACACTCATGTGGTCACTGGGATGAGCTGGGTTTCTCTTGAACTGGTTAGTGTTCGTGACCAAATAACACTTCTCAACTCAAACCCACTTCCCTGTCAAACCAGATCGGTCTGTTCCCACCACGCCCCCGACCCCCTGGAGCCTTGGACCTGTGGGTTCCCAGGGAAGCCTGGTGTAGGCTCCACTCCTCAGCTGGCCATGACCCCTGGCATCATTACCAGGCCTAGCCCCACCCTATCCATTTGCAAAGAACTCCCAGCCCTCTGAAGACTGCCCACCTTGCCCAGTCAAAAGAGCCCCTCCTTAAAATCCATCTACCAGAAGCTTTGGCCTCCCCTGTGGATAGGCTTGAAAATCACTGGAAGCCTCAAGCCCCCAAACCCGGGCTTCTCAGCCCCACTCCTGAAGAGCTGAAGGTCACGGCCAGAGCACGCCAGGTCCAGTGACCTCGCCCCAGGACTCTTGGATGTCCCTCACCTTGGTCCCTAGCCCTTTAGCTCAGGCAGCTGGTTTGTATCTCTCATGCAGGCCACAAATTCACATCTGAACCCCATGCCTTTATCTCCCCACCTTGTGTTAGACACCTGCCTACGTGGATGGCTGCTGGGCACAGTGCATCTGATTTCTCTGCACCCCCGAGGTTGTGCCCTAGCCTGATTCCTCTGCAGATAAGGCCCCTATTTAGATTGTAATTGCTTCTAGGAAGAGGACTGCACTTGCCAGCTCCCTGTTTCAACCTGAGTCATAATCTAGCAGCACCTCCCTGGAGCCGCTTCTTCTGCCTCATATGTGCCCCACACCCCACCAGCTTGTCTCCTGGCCCAGAATCCATCACGTGGTCGAAGGGAAGTCAGCGAGCTCCCGAAGGCTGGGCAGCCTCGCCCCATGCAGGAACATTCCCTTCCAACAGCAGCACAGACACCCCAGAGTGACTCAGCACCCTGAGATGGAGGCTGGCCTCGATCATCTTGTGACTTTAAACCATACTGGCCGAGTCATCCTTCATCTATTCAGAACCAGCCCCCTATCGGTCTCATCTTTCCATAATTTAGTTATGAACCAGGAAGTAATATACAAATACAAATGCCTCCAAATAGGTTTGCTTTGAACCTGGCAAACTTTACTTTATACTCATTTCTACCTAGCTCGGTTATTTTATTTCTAAATCCCTAACAGAGTAGGGAAAATACTAGAAAAGGAGATGGCAACAGCCTGATAAGGATCAGATACAAGCACTGGGAAAGTGTGAGACCTCAGAGAGCAGAGGCCAACAGTCCTGTGCATCTGATATCATCACCCAGCACAATAACTGATGTTTGGAATGAAGACCCAAGCCACTAGCAGACAGAGGTCCCACTCAGCGTACCCTCCCAGGATGCTGTGCCAGCAGCACCATTCCCTTTTGGTCATTTGTTTGGTGTTTCTCAGTAATTCATCCAACCGTATTTTTGGGGTTTTTTGTTTGTTTATTCATTTGTTTTTTTTTTTAAGGAGGTACCAGGGATTGAACCCAGGACCTCATACATGGAAAGCAAGCGCTCAACCACTGAGCTACATCCACTCCCCCAACTGTATTTTTATAGCTGATAATTTTATATATTAATATTTTTAAAACACAAATGTTTTGCTGCATGTGTGCTAGTTCCTAGAACTAGATATTGGAGGAGAAAGAAAGCCGGACTCAATAACTCCTAATGACTTCGCTTCTCTGGTTAACTCCACTTTCCTCTTCTGTACAATGGAGTTACTTTCACGGCTATGTGCAAGTTCTCTAGAAAGGAATAAGGGATGTGTTTTACTGTAGTAACTCCTCCTAGCTAGATTGGGTCATGGGTTAAAATTACAAGAGGAAGGAAAATTACTAGTACATATTACTCAAAGGTTAGAGATTAGGTAAGTCTCGCAGACAAAGATAATTGACTTAGAACTGGGCACAACTCCCAGAGGAAGTCTGGCCAGCCTGAGCTCTATGCCATTCTCAGGAAAAGAGTGGCACCTGCTGCACTTGATCTGTACTGCACTTGACCTGGAAAACCAGGGGCTTCAGACTTCAGCTGTGACTTGTCTACCACTTTAGTCAGGCACAAAATCTCTACTTTACCACTGCAAACGTTAAAATATTTAAAAAAACAAAAATAAAAACATACCATTGCATATAGTATTTCCCTGGAAAAATCACAATTTTCTTCCACTTAAAAATAACTTTTATTACTTTCTCATATTCAAATATAGTGCATGCTAATTGCAGACAATTTAGAAAATAGAGATTAGCATTCAAAAGAAGAAAATAAAGGTCACCCATAACGTCATCACCAACACTGAATCAACATTTAGTGTATAATCGCTGCCATTTGTCTTCTTCACCTTCTCCTTCCTCTTCCTCCTCCTCCTCCTCTTCTCCTCTCTCTTCCTCCCTCTCTCTAACTCTGTTTCTCTCTTTCTCTCCAGGGATATGAATGTGTGTGTGTATATATAATCTACGCACATTGTAAAAAACATAATTTAAAATCAAAAGTAAAGCCCCTCATTAGGGATAACCATCGCTACCAGCTTGGTGTGTATTATGATGATGGAAATACATATAAACTATAAACATTAATAGGATAATACTGGTTATCATGGCCCTCCAGCCAAAGGCCACCAGGAACATAACCCAACACAAAGTTGGGTTTATAACTCTTTGCCGTGAGGGAGATCACACGCCATGGGGAACCATGAGGCGTCTCAGTAGGAGGGTGTTAGGAAGAACTTCTCATGGGACTTGGGCTCATGTTAAGTGGTTTGGGGAGAGTTTACGGGAGTAGGCTTTGCTCTGGATTGGATGTTGTAGGAAGCAGGGGTAATTTCTATTCTTGGGTATTGTGGCATTTTGAATTTGGTGAATCCCCAAAAGAGAAAGATTATGTTTTCAAACTACAGTCATACCTTGGTGCTAGACTGCTTCGAAACTCATCAAATTTGGTACTCAATGCATTTTGAGGCGAAAATTTTGTCCCGGTACTCATTGTTTGGTTCTCAAGGCGCAAGCTAGAACTTATTGGTGTCGGTTGTCTCGTGACTCACTACCTTTTCCTGCCGGAACAAAGGGTCACACGTTAGTCACGTGGTAGCCCTTGCCCTGTGCACATCCCATTGTGGTCTTATTTTAGTTTTTTGGAAAAAAATGCCAAGTAGGACCTACATTACAAAAGAGGAGAAGGCATTATCAGGCCACAAACCAATGAAGGACAGGCTCACTCTATTGTTGTGTGGGAATGCTAGTGGGGACTTAAACCTCAAGCCTCTACTAGTCTATCATAGTGAAAACCTGCGAGTTTTCAAGAAGCATAATGTCATAAAAAAGCAAACTCCATGTGATGTGGAAGGCAAACAGCAAAGCTTGGGTCACGAGACAATTTTTCACCAAGTGGATAAATGAAGTGTTCAGTCCCTCAGTGAAAAAATATTTGCTGGAGAAAGATTTGCCTCTGAAAGCTCTCCTACTTTTGGACAATGCGTCTGCCCACCCTCCAGGCTTGGAGGATAACTTCCTGGAGGAGTTCAGCTTCATCACTGTAAGGTTCCTGGCTTCCAGCACTATTCCTCTCATCCAGCCTATGGACCAGCAGGTCATTTCAAACTTCAAAAAGTTGTACACCAAGGACCTTTTCCAGAGGTGCTTTGAAAGCACCTCTGATACCAAGTTGACCCTCACAGGATTCTGGAAGAAGCATTTCAATATCCTGCACTGCCCTAACCTTATTGATAAGACCTGGAACAAAGTCTTTTATAGGACAATGATTTCGGCATGGAAGAATTTGTGGCCAGAAGCTGTGACTCAGAGAGACTTCAAAGGGTTTGAGGCCGACCCCAAGCCTGCAGATACAGAGGGTACAGTTGTGCGGGATATTGTATCTTTGGGCCAATCTATGGGTCTGGAGGTCGATGCTGCTGATGTTGAGGAGTCAGTGGAGGAACATGGTAAAGAGCTCAGCACTGAGGAGCTGCAGGAACTACAGGAGTAGCAACAAGCGGTGGCTGAAGAGATTTCCTCAGGTGAGGAGGAGATAAGGGAGGATGTCCCCAGTTCCTTGATGAAAGAAATGTGTGCAAATTGGGCAAAGGTTCAAAACTTTATGGAGAAGTACCATCCAGACAAAGCTCTGACAAGCAGAAATGTGAATTTATAGAGTGACCGAACAATTTCACACTTTCGAGGAATTCTGAAGACAGAAGCAGTCCTAATTGGATAAGTTTTTAATGAAGGTGACAAAGAGTGTGTCAGAGCCTGTGATGCAAGTTGAAAAAAGTTAGAAAAGAGAAAGAACACCTGAAGTGCAAGTGCCCAATGCTCTGTTCAAGAGGAACTCCCTTCCAAGCAACATTCCATGTAACCTCTCCTCCTCACCACTCTCCTTCCACCATCCCATTAGGCCATGGGCTCTTCTCAGTACACGTAAAGTGAAGTTTTTATTTTATTTAATCTAAGTATTTATTAATTTTTAGGTTTATTTCTCAGGTAAAGTAATGATATACAACCCTCTCTCTTTACATATTGCCTTAAAAATGTGCATTGTCTTTGGTGTGGGAATGCATTAAATTTTGTTTTGTTTTTCTTTTTTTACTTTATTTTGTACATTTAATAATTGAAAATATAAACAATTAAAAACTAAAAAGTAAACACAGATGAATAAATATATACATTTCTCAATTAAATGTAATGGATACATACAAAAAATTTTTTGAATCAAACAATATGTTACACAATATATTTGGTTCATAGTAATGCATTCATACAGTATTTGTCCTTTTGTGTCTGGATTGCTTCGCTCAACATAATGTCCTCCAGGTTTATCCATGCTGTCATATGCTTTACAACTTCATTTCTTCTTACAGCTGCACAATGGGAATGCATTAAATTTATTTACACTATTCTTTATGGGAAAAATTTGTTTGGTACTCATCATTTTTGGTTCTCATCGCACATCCTGAAACCAATTAACAAGTACTGAGGTACCACTGTACTCTATTCCTGTGGGTGTGATACTCTTTGATTGCATTAAATTCAGTTGAGGGGCCTTTGATTAGATTACTTGATAAGATCACTTTAAGGCTTTTGATTGGACTACATCAGTGAGGCATGAGCTAGCTTGGGTCTCCACCTTCTGGCTGAGTCTGATATAAATGGAGACACACAGAGAGATAAACACAGACACAGATAAAGGAAGCTTCCATATTTGATCTGGCCATGTGAGAGAAAGGACTCCAGTTTCACCCACAGCTGAGCTGCAAGGAAAGAAGCTCAAAGAGCTGAGGCTCATGGAGAAATGACCCATATGCCTAATAGCTTACAGCTGAACTCAGGAAGAAAGTGAGAGAGACCCAGTAAGAGAGAAGTCCTATGCCAGGTTTGCCTACAGATGCAAAAAGGCAGAGACCTCGGCAGAGATGGGCGGCCGTCTTGCTTCCCCACGTGGCAGCTGACTTTGGTGAGAAAGCACCTCTTACAGTGCCTTGAGTTGGACTTTTCACGGCCTTGGAACTGTAATCTTTTACCCCAAATAAATCCTCTTTATAAAAGCCAACCCATTTCTGGTACTTTGTATCGGCAGCCCTTTGGAAAACTAAAACAGGTGTCTTAAATCTCATCTAGAAGGAGGTAAGAGTAGAGCAAGGCTGAAGCTGGGAAAGGACTGGTGATGCAGGAGCGGTCACCCATATTAGCCACATTTGGTTGCATTTGTGGTTTGGATAATGTGCCTTGTCTGTGTTGAGACATGATTATGGAGTGGCCCTGCAGTCACGGAGTAGCCTTGGCTGATGCTGGTGTTCTGTGGAATCATTTACAGTCAACAGGAGACCACCAAGGCCTCGCTACCAGCTCTCAGGGGCTGCTTTTCTTTTTCTCATGGTTTTCTTTCTTTTTTTTTTTCTCCACTTAATTTTGGGGACATCTTTTTACATCAATATTGAATTTTCTTTTGTTGTTTTTGTTGTTGTTGTTGTATCATCTTGTTGTGCCAGCTCTCCGCACAGGCCAGCTCTCTGCACAGGCCAGCTTGCTTTCACCAGGAGGCCCTGGGAACCGAACCCGGAACCCTCCATATGGTAGGCAGGAGCCCAATCGCTTGAGCCACATCCGTTTCCCTGAATCTTCAATTTAACAGATTATCTTGTTGAATAAGTCTATTTTTCTAATATTTGAGGATTATAATTAATACCATAAGAAAAATCTTTAGAAACCCATCTTCACATACATATACTGTTATTGTGTCATCATAAAGCCTAGAAGTGTAATTACTGGGCACATGATATATACATTTTTTAAGTTTTTAATAGATATTGCCAGAATGTCCTCCATAAAGTCTGTACTAATTTCACTTCTGACAATAAGATAGAAGAATATCCATTCTCCTCAACTGTTGTCAGTACAAAATATTATCAACCTTTTATGTCTTTGCCAGTTTCACAGATGGAAAAACATCTTGTTTTTATTATGTAAAATTTGATACACAAAAGACAAAACGATTGTGTTTATATAATCAGTAGACTACACTGCACTAGCAAGTCTTGGTAGCCTCAAGGGATTCCAGTTAAGAGTATGAAACCTTTTAGGTCTGTTTCTCCAGCTGCCAGTTAAGAAGAGATGAGAGTAGAATGAGACGTCTTCGGGTTCCTTGGGACTTGGGCCACACTTTGACGATAATGCTTTTCAAAGTTGGTTGTTCTCTGTTCACTTGTCTGCCTCCCCACTGAATCATGAGTTCAAGAGGACAGGAACTATGCCTTATTCGCTTTTGTGTCTCTGCAACCTAGCCAAGCATCTGGCCTAAGTAGAGCCTAAATTAATATTTAATGAAAAATGAATTAAGGAGAAAACACTGCCCACCTCTATGCAGGTCAACCCCAGGGCTTGGAAGCTGAAGCCCAGTGGGCATTATTTGGGCCTTTTTACACTGCAGCAGTTCAGGGCACAGATTTCAGAATTTGAGAGACCTGGGCTTTAGCCCTGACTTTGAACTAACAGTATGACCTTGTGCAAGTTAGTGCCTCTGTGCCTCTGAGCCTCAATTTCTCTGAGTGAAAATGTGGTACATGATACCAGTCCTTCTGCGATTGAGTTTGGTATGTAAAATGTTTAGCCCAGTGCTCAGATCATACTTAATAAATGGTAATAACTATTATAATTTGGGCATTTATGCCTGGAAAGGGTGCCGTATCTGCCAAGGATGTTCCCATTCCTTCACTCTAAAAGGAAGAGCAGTGAGGACCTACCTGTGAACAGCCAGACTCAAATGAGGACCCCAGGCCAGGAAAGTCCCAGGGGGGAGTTCGGAACCCAACAGAGAGAGAGGCTGTGTGGGCTTTAGGAGAGGGACACCCCAAAGCCGACCCTTCCAGAGCCTCAGCCTGGGAGGCAGTGGAGCCCAGAGACTGTGACGTGCTACTATGGAACCACGGGACTGGGCACTATGGGTCCCCTAGGTGCAATGACTAGCTGGTGGTGGTAGCCTCTCAGAAGGGCCTTAATTCTCTTTGCTATCCACAGCAGACCAGCTCAGCAATGGCCATATTCAGTCATTCAATAAATATTTATCGAGCATCTCCTATGTATCAGTCGGTCACTGTGTTAGATGCTGAGGACACAGCGGTGAACAAAACATCCGTGGTCCCTGTTCTCATCTAGTCAGAGGGGAAGTAATTAGCATAAAATACACAAGAAAACATGAATCAATGATAAGTGCTATGCTGAGAATTGAAACAGTGATGTGACAGGGAGTATCTGGGCAGCTACCTTATATTCAGTGATCAGGGCAGGCCTCTCCATGAAGGTGACATTTAAGATGAGACCTGAATGGCAATAAGGAACCTGGCTTGCAGAGATCAGAGGGAACCATCAATTTCAATGTCTCAAGGTGGGCTTAAGCTTGAATTATTCAAGCAACTGAATGAAGGCTTGTGGCTGATGTCCTGTTAACGAGGGAAGGAGGAAGGGAAGACCATTTGAGGAGGTGGACGGGGGTCCTAACATGTAAGTCTCTGTAAATTAGAAGAGAGAATTTGGCCATAGGGAAGCCATAGGAAGGTGTGATGGTTATGGTATGTGTCAATTTGGCCAGGGAATGGTGCCCAGTTGTTCGGTCGAGCAAGCACTGGGCTAATTATATTGTGAGGACATTTCATGGACTTAAATCAGCAGTAAGTGGACTGCATCTATGGCTGATTACATCTACAATCAACTGAGGAGATTGCCATCAGCAGTGAGAGATGTCCCATCTAATCAGTTGAAGGCCTTAAAATGAGAAGGGATTTCGGCTGTCAGAGAGAGAATTCCCATCTCTACTTCAGACCGCCAGCTTCTCCTGGGGAGAATTTCATCGAGGAGAATTTGGACTTGTGCATCTCCATGGTCACAGGAGACATTTATAAAATCTCATACTATTTACTGTTATCTCCTGTTGGTTCTGTTTCCCTAGAGAACCCTGACTAACACAGGTTTTAACTGGGAAGGAACAACATGATCTGATTTGTGTTTCCTACCACAGAGAATCAGAAAACTACAGAAAGATCTCCTTTGTTCCTATTATTGCTGTTTTAATTCCAGATGGTGAAAATGATCTTTAAACCTTGCCTCTATTACAACTAAAAAGGCAAGTTGTACCCTCACATCCTTGAAAGAGGATCTTGGCCCCATGGACCAAGAGCAGTCAGTTGTGGCCACAACTGCCACCCCTAGACAGCAGCAGAATAGCCAGGAAGGTCAGCTCCCAGAAGATACCAAAAGGAGCCTTTCCAGGCATCGCTGAGGCCTCCAGTCAACTGATGTGAATCCTGGGGAAGGGGCACTCCTGGGAAAGGAAGTGGGTCTGCCTCCCAGAGGGGCCGAGGCCAGCAGCATGCTGGAGCTAGCTGGACTCACAGAGCCACCAGTGTGTACCTCTTTCTAAGCTGCATTCAGTAAGGGCACAAGCTGAGAATCACAGTTCCTGGACCAGGGACTGGAGCCAAAAGCAGAGGGGAACTAGAGAGTTATGGCCAGGAATGGGCAATCCTTGGGAGTTTGGAGGTTAAACCAACCATGAGGTCCTCTTGATGGCTCTTTCATGTGCTAAGGCCAGGCAGCATCTCTGCCTACTGGAATCCTAACAACCCTCCCTGCAGGACTGTGGGGGGCAGGAACCTGGTCTGCCTAACCCTGCACTCTCCTTCGGTCCCCTTATCCATGGACCCTTCCCCTTCCCACATTCCCAAAGCCCACAGATAAGAATAACTCACACTGTTCCTTTGAGAGTTGGTTTCACTTACTCTTGGGGCTTGGGATTTCAGCCAACTAAAATGTGATTTCCTTCATGTATATTTCCATCCTTCTTCATTTCCTTCTACATTCCTCATCCCATTTTCCTCCAACTGGAAGTGGGGTCCAAGGACTAAATGCCCCAAATCCACTGTGGTCTGGAACTTTTCCCTCCCTTGAAAAACTCTTCTCCCTCCTCCCCACAGAGACCCCCCATCCCCACAGACATTCCGCCAGTTCTCTTCTTCCCTCAAGGCAGAACTAACCCAGAAACCTCAAAGAGAGTAGGGTAAAGTGAGGATAAACCAAAGAATGTGGAGCCATCCTCCATTCCCACATATTAGGACCAGCAGGTCTCTAGGGTCAGCTAACCTGCCTCCCGAAACCTAAACACTGGCAGCTAGGATCTACCCAGAGGTGGCCCAGGACAGGATATCTCAGTGAGGCAATGACCCTCCTGGCACAAGAAGGGGCCTAAAATGAGCAGGTGTCATGGGTGTGACATGGTTAAACTATAGGATTATGGTCGAATCGGCCAATTTTTACAATAACCACCACTGCCAGTATAGATAGCGCTTTACTTGTTTACACATTTTCTCATTGAATCCTTGCAGCAACCCTGAGGTAGGTATTATTATCCCCATTTTACAGATGAATAAACTGACGTCCCTAGGTTGGACTACCAGCCAAACATCTCACACTCATTAGCGACAAAGCCACAGATAATTCCAAACCCAAGGGGACTCTTTTTTGAATAGTTCACAGGCTGCTGCCAAGGAAAGCAGAGCTGAAAACTTCAACTGGAAAGGGCTGAATTGTTCCTTGGAGCTCAAGAGGGTCCCTCACGAGGGATGAACGAGGCACATTCACAGGCCAAGACCGGAACTGAGCAGGAGAAGCTTAGGGCATCTGGGAGCTGTGAGGCAGGAAGAGGTCTTTTAAGTTTGGTAAGCATTGAGCAGGTCTTCAAATATGTACAGAGCCCAAGCTCCAGGGATCGAAGAAACAAGAACAAAGTCACCCAGCAACTCCAAGTCCAGGGCTGGCCACAGGGCTGGCGTGGGCATGGCTGGAAGAGCTGCCACCAAGAGGCACAATCTCAGGTTGGCCAAACCGAGGTGGCCTCAGGGCAGTCCTCCTTTGCCTTTGTCAGAGCCTTGAAAATCTGTTGCAAGCCATAAAACTTAGCCCCCCTGCCTCCCTCCACCCCCCCACCCTCCAGAAAACCCCAGACACACTGTATCCAATATTTTGCATACAATTTCAGCAAGTCCCCGGACCCCAGGGGGAGAACTCCTGCTTTAGGGCAAGGGTTTTACCCTGAATAAAGTCTCTGATGCAGACCTGGCTCAAAGCTGCTTATATTTTCTGTGACTCTTCTCTGCTTGTCTTGCCCAAATATTCAGTATGTCATGACATTTCTTTTGAGTGGAAGCCAAGGAAAGGGTTTCGGCCCAGACTCTAGCAAGAAAAAGTAGCTGTGGCGTGGCAGTGGTGGCAGCCAGGAGGCAAAAGCCAAAGAGAAAGACGGGGTTGTGTGTACCGCCCAGAAGGTCACTTGGGGAGCTTTCCTCTACTCAAATTTAGAGAAGGGCTGTGGGGCCGGAGGGGAGAGGGTAGTGGTTTGTTTCCTTTTAGAAAGGAAAGCCATTCCCTGGCTGGCTACGTGTCTGAAGTCCTGAAGACAACGTCCCATCCCCACCTCCCCTCTCCCTGTCCCCTGTAAACACACCTAAGCATTGGCCCTGTGGCCGGGGCTCCTGTGAACACCCAGGTATTTACACACTCTCTTCTGTGGAAGAAGGAAAACTGGATGGGGGTGGGGGTTGATCTCAAGGTAGAGATTCCATGTTGCAGCGTGGGGATCATGCACTCCCCACAGAGAACCAGATAAGCTGGGAGGCTCAGCCAAGCCTCCCAGCAAGGACTCGGTGAGTGTGAGCCCCCCACCACCTCATGGCTCTTCCTTCTGACCAGGGCCCCTTCTGATCAGAAGCCAAAGTCATAGCTGTGTCTTGGGCCCCATCCCCCAAACTCCTGGCCCAAGGAAAAAGGTCAGGTCTGAGGGGGTCACAAGGGTTCAGGAGGGGGGAGCCTAGATTAGCTGCAGAGCTGTAGCTCTGATCTCCCCAGGAAACCAGGAATCAGGCCAAGAAGTGACCCCGCCATGAGCCCATCCAGACCCAGACAGGGCAGACAGGGAAATCCAAGTGCTCACTGACTCAGAGAGGGCTCAGACAGTCTTCAGGCCCAGCACCCATCACTCACACACTAGTGGTGGTTTTCCCGACTCTAGATGGATGTTTCATCACACGTGGCCAGAGGAGCCCCAGTCAGGCGAATGTGGGCAGGGCTCGGGCAAGGATCAAGCAGGAAGGGTGGAGGGAAGCCACCAAAGCCACTGCCCCTCTTGGCCAACGCCAGGGGCAACCGCTCGTCTTCAGGAGATGGGGAGGGAGGGTCCTGGCTGTAGCTTGTGGTCCCGGAGGGGGGGGCCCCCAGGTCCAAGCCCACCTTGTCTCGAGCTAGGAGTTCCCGCTGTCGCCGTCGCTGCTGGCGCCGACCAATCAGGAGGAGAGTCAGGGAGGCGGCGAGAACCCCCACGAAGAAGCCGGCCAGCCCAGCCCCCACGGTATGGGCCCGACTGTGGGGGCCCCGCTGGCTGCCCCATACCAAGCTGTAAGCCGCCACCACGCGGGCGGCCCCACCCTCCTCACATTCACAGGCGTAAGCACCCATGGCCTCTGGGGTCACCACCACCTCTAGCCCATCCCGCCGCGGGGGGAGTGCCGTTTCTCCACCAGGCTGGTGCCACACACAGGATGCCCAGGCTGAGCTTGGGGCGCACGGCAAAACCACATGTGCAGCCGTGGCCACAGGAACTTCAAACACAACTGGGTATTCTGCAGGGAAATAGCAAAGGCAAAAAAGGGGTGATGATACAGGCTGGGGGTGTGTGGGGAGAAATGTGGGGTGATATTGGAGATGGGAAGGGGATTCCCAAAGAGGATAAGGCCTTGCGTCACTGACTGCCATCCTCCCAGGATCCAAGATTTAAAGCAGGTCGAAAATGGACAACGCTCTAACTCCTTTTGCCCCACTCCACCCATGTTTCCCTAAACCATACAGACCTTCAGGTTCCTTGGGACACAGAGAAGAGACATCCGCTGCCTCCATGTCTTGGACGAGCCTACAAAGAAGAGAATACGTGGTCAATCGAATGCCAACCTTTCCTACTACCCTGCTCAGAATTGGTGAGCACTCAAGCACGCAATACATCCCCCATTATCTCATAAATCACTCCTGGAATTATTGGCCAACCTCTCCTCATTGCTAAATTTTCCCTCAAGCGAAACTCAATGCCGGGGAGTGGATGTAGTACAAGTGGTTAAATGCCTGTTTCCCATGTACGAGGTCCCAGGTTCGATCCCAGGTACCTCCAGAAAAAAAAAAAAAAA
>JAQZBX010011097.1:0-43292 GCA_029593785.1 Cabassous unicinctus | reverse complement strand
CTAAATTATCATTCTTGTTGGCATATAATTTTTCAAAGTAACCTCTTATGATACTCTTTATTTCTGTGGAGTCAGTAGTGATATCCCCTTGCTCATTCCTTATTCTGTGTATTTGCATCTGTTCTCTCTTTTTCTTTGTTAGTCTGGCTAATGGTTTGTCAATTTTATTGATATTCTCGAAGAACCAGCTTTTGCTTTTGTTTACTGTTTCTAGTATTTTCTTATTCTCTATTTCATTTAGTTCTGCTTGAACCTTTGTTATTTCCCTCTTTCTACTTCCTTTTGGTTTAGTTTGTTGTTGTTTTTCCAATTCCTCCAAGTGTGCAGTTAGGTCTTCAATTTTATCTCTTTCTTCTTTTTTAATATATGTATTTATGGCTATGAACTTCCCTCTCAGGACTGCTTTCGCTGCATCCCATAGTTTTTGATATGTTGTGTTGACATTTTCATTAGTTTCAAGGTAGTTGCTGATTTCTTTTGAGATTTCCTCCATGACCCACTGTTTGTCTAAGAGTGTGTTGTTTAACTTCCATATCCTTGTGCCTAACCTTTTTCTCTGGCCCTTAGTGATTGCCAATTTCATTCTGTTGTGGTCAGAGAAATTACTTTGTATAATCTCAATCTTTCTGAATTTATTGAGAGTTGTTCTATGGCCTAGCATGTGGTCTATCTTGGAGTATGTTCCATGTGCACTCGAGAAGAATGTAAATCCTGCTGTATTTGGGTGGAGTGTTCTGTATATGTCTATTAAGTCCATGTCCTGTAATGTATTGTTGAAAGCCTTTGTTCTTTAGTGATTCTCTGTCTAGATGTTCTGTCTAATGATGATAATGGTGTGTTAAAATTCCCTGCTATAATTGAAGAGGCATTTATTTCTCCACTTAGTTTTTCCAGGGTTTGCTTCATGTATTTTGAGGTACCCCGATTAGGTGCATAAATGTTTATGATTGTTCTTTCTTCTTGAGAGATTACCCCTTTTACTAATATATAGTGTCCATCTTTGTCTCTTATGATAGTTTTGCATTTAAAGTCTATTTTTTCTGATATTAGAATAGCTACTCCTGCCCGTTTTTGGCTATTGTTAGCTTGTAAAATGATTTTCCAGCCATTCACTTTAAGCCTTCTTGAATCACTGGGTCAAAGATGGGTTTCTTGTAGACAGCATATAGATGGATCATATTTCCTTAACCATTCTGCCAATCTGTGTCTCATGATAGGTGAATTTATTCCATTAGCATTCAGTGTTATTACTCGTAATGAATTTCTTACTTCAGCCATTTTTCTTCGGCTAAATGTATGTCATATGTTGTTTTGTTTTTATTTTTTGTCTTGTTAGTTGCTTTTAAACTCTCCTCCAACTCTCTCTCCCTTGTTTTTTCCTTTCAACTTGTAGAACTTCCTTTAGTGTTTTCTGAAGTGCAGGTTTCTTATTGACATACTCTCTTAATTTCTGTTTATCTGTGAATATTTTAAACTCTCCATCATTTTTGAATGCCACTTTGCTGGGTAGAGAATTCGTGGCTGGAAGTTTTTTTCTTTTAGTATTTTGACTATGTCATGCCACTGTTTTCTTGCCTCCATGGTTTCAGCTGAGAAATCAGCACTTAATCTTATTGTGCTTTCCTTGTATGTGATGGTTCTCTTTTCTCTTGCTGCCTTGAGTAATTTCTCTTTGTCTTGAGCATTAGACATTTTGACAAGTATATGTCTTGGAATTGGCCTGTTTGGATTTATACTGTGTGGGGTGCGCTTTACTTCCTGGATCTGCACATCCATCTCTCTCAATAGGGTTGGGAAGTTTTCAGCCATTATATCCTTCAACACTTCTTCTGTACCCTTTCCCTTCTCTTCTCCTTCTGGGATGCCCATAAAGCATATGTTTGAGTGTTTTGCGTTGTCAGTTAATTCCCTGAGTCCCTGCTGGATTTTTTCTATCTTTTTGTCTATTTTTTCTTCTATCTGTTTGATTTCAGATGTATTGTTTTCCACATCACTAATTCTTTCTTCTCCCTGTTCAAATCTTCTGCTATGTGAATCCAGCGTCTTTTTGATTCCTTGGATTGTGCCATTGGTCACCATCATATCCATTATCTTTTTGGGATTGTTTACAATTTCTTCAGTATATTCTCCAAGTGTCTTCTTTATATTCTTAATCTCTTCCTTCACCTCTTTAAGTTGGTGCATGATATTTGTTTGGAAAGCTTCGATTAGTTGTTCAATGATCTGCTTCAGTTCCTGGTTTTTAGTTTGCTCATTGGATTGGTCCATGTTTTCCTGTTTCTCAGTGTGGTTTGTAATTTTTTGTTGTACTGTAGTCATCATTTTATCTTGATGGATTTATTCAGTTGATTAGCTTTTCTCTATGCTCTAGAGTTTTATTTAGCTGGTGGTTCTGTATGTGTGTAAAGTTTTCTCTTTGATAATTTTTCTTCTTATTTTATTTCCTTGCTTCTTTCTTCATTCCCTTGAAGGCAAAAGTTTAGGTCTGGAGGAATCGAAAGATGTGAGAACGGAGGAAGGTTAATAGTAATATGTATAAAAGTTAGAAGAATGGCCAAATAAGACTTAATGAAGTGAATATTTAACTCAAGAAGGCAGTGTAGAGTAATAGGAAAAAAAGTGTAGTACCTACAATGGAGTCGAAACCAAATAGAGTATATATATATATAATGATTTAGAAGGCTAGAATTATGCGGAAGGAGATAAAGAGTTTAGAAAGCGCTAAAAGAAAAGAGTTAATATTAATAAAGAAAGAAAAAAACAAAATAGAGGGAATAGAAATTGACACCCTTGAGTTATGGGCATATGGAAAAAATGTGATATTTCATAGCCACAGCAGAAAGCAGAGGGCAGAAAAATGAAGGAGGGATAATAGATAGTTTGGAATACAAAATCAATATATAGAGAGAATGGGAAATTACTGAAGAAGAAGCACAGCAAAGAAGAAAGAAGCTAGGAGCACCTAATTTTAAAAAAATGAAAGAAAGGGAGGAGGAAATAGGAAAGAAAAGCAAGAGTCAACAAATAAACAGAGAAAAAGCAAGCAACCACACTGTCAAGCAGTCAAACAAAGCTAAGGGGGATCAATATTCCCTGGGGTCCCATGGATCCTCTCAGCCTGCTTGTGTTTATCAAACAATTTCCCCGCAGGATTTTTATATGCAGGTCCTGAAGAAGCTTTTGGCTATTAAGCTAAATTAAAAAGAATTTATTTTTCGTTCATTAAAGGGACCGTTTTTTTTATTTATTTATTTACTTATTTATTTATTTATTTATTTATTTTTGGCATAATACAGGACCAAAAATAAGTCCTTCTCTAGACCACCCCCCTCATGGAGGAGGCCCTAAGTGGGCTCGTGGAAACTAATCAAGCACTTCCCAATTTCTACATTCCCCAGGGATGCAAAAGTCTGATGTTTGTCAGTGTAGAACGCTAAAATCTGCAGACTCCACCCTTCTAGATCAGAGCCCCTGCGTCATCGGGCTGCATGTAAATGAGGTTCACTCTGCAGATTCGCCTCTCCCCTCAGCCTGGCGCTGCTTCAAGCTGGCTTATCTGCTCCCCAAAGTTATGAGGGGGTCAAGGCAGCCAGATCGACAGCTAAAATATCCCCTCTCTGCTTTCTGTCAGAACTCTCCCTCTCTTGGAGATTGCCCCTCTTCCCAGCTCTGCGGGGCTGGGGCTTATACCTGGGCTGCTAGTCTAATCAACTCCCTCAGAAGATTAACCCCTCCCCTCCTCCGGATGCCGATTCACTGCAGCTGTTTTGTTCGTCTAAGTTGTGGGGGGCTTCAGGAAGCCAAATCACCAGAAAATAAAGCTCTCTTACCAGAGCTCCCCCCTCAGAAAACACCCCCTCCCACCGGGTCGGGTCACCCAGTTACCGGATGGACGGGAGTCGCGCTTCCAACCGGCTTCCCCCTCCCCCCCCCGTAAGGATGGGGATCAGCCGACTGTGTTAACCACCACAGGCAGGCTTAAAACTCACAAATCTCTATGGTTCAGTCCACACCGTCGATCTGTCCAGCTAGATGTCCCAAGCTTCTTACTCCGCACGCCCACAGCACAGACCCCCGTGCGCACCCTGTCTACTCTCTGCCGTGTTCTGGGAGCTGTCCGCAGTTGCCCTCCTAAGCCAACGTCATCTTCTTTCATTTGATTTGAAACCACTTCAGAATCAGTATAAGAATATTACAATAATATAATTCAGGTTATCCACTCATTGTTTTTGGACTATTTTGTCATATATTTGACATATATATGTTATGAAACTCACAATTCATTGCTATTAAAACCATAGAACTGGGGGTTTGGACTTGAACATGGCTTTATGGGTCATATGAGAGTTTAACAAACACTGAAAAGGAAATCTATGCCACTTTCTCCTATTCTAAATCCTCAACTTCATAATTTACTCAAACAATGATAAGTGGGAAAAATCCCATGATGTGATTTAAAATTTCAAAAGTATGTCAGATAATGACATTAACAACAAAACTTTACCCCCAATATGTACATGGAATTGGACAAGGGGTGGCTGATTGAAACAACACAACTTCAGATACAATATTGTCCTCTTAAGATAGAACATGTGAAATCTAAGAGGGAAATCTCTGCTTAAATGCTTACACAATATTATGAATTATTTAATATAATCTAATGACCCGGGTAATAACTTTTTAATATCAAGAGATTAGCTAAATTCATTAATCAGGCAATATCTGATTCTGTTTAGTATTTCAATTTGAAATAGAATTTCTCCTCTTGATCTGATTTGAGAATGTTTGATCTTGGATTAAATAGAAGCAGAATAAAAATAAACTCTGACCTTAATTATTCTCTTATTATTTGTCTCCATTACAGTGCTCCAAATTGTGAACTCTACATTCTTAAATGCTTTGTACAGCTATTGTCCCAACCAACCAATCAATTAACAAAAAATAGAGGAAAACCTGCCACTTATGGAGGTTTAAATGACAATGACAAGAAACTTAATATATAATGATGATAGATAAAGGAGTGGTGTGGATCTGAAATGATCACTGCCATTGAAAAAAATAATGTACACTTCATCTCTTATTGGATAATAACCACAAGGTGGCAATGAAAACTGAGAATTTCCACATTTGCCTATCTTTGAATTCCAATAAATTCCTCCACAGGCGGTTAAGACTGCAGACCAAAAATAACTTCATTGTTGCTTCAGGAAATTAAAATTTTCCAATATATCTGGACAAATATTTGTTCATTTCAACAAACAGCCTGTTTATGAAGACAAGCGTTAACTTATCAGGCCTTATCCCATGACACTTAAGAAATCACCACAAGATAATTGTCTCAATGTGTCCCCCATTCTTAACCTATTATATAATAAATACGATGTTCTACCTTGATTCAAGGATTTAATAAAAAAACGTTTGATCAACATTTTTTTGTACAATGGTCTCAGAGCAATAAATTAACCTATTTGTTTAAGGTTTAAAAAAGATAGTCAGTAATCCATAATTAATCACTTAATATGATTAATTAATATGATTAATTACAGTGTTATCTGTAATGAAATTACAGTGTTATCTGTAATGAAATTACATTTTTTAAATAAACAGAACAGTGTGACAAGCCAAAGTTTTCTTTCAGTACATATGTATGAAAGAGAAATAGCAAACATCAATAAGCCATACATAAAAGGACAAATGGTATATGAATCCACTTATATGAAATAACTAGTATCATCCAAATGCATAGAGACAGAAAATAGAATACTTATCACTGGGGTGGGCAGGAGGGTGAATGGGGAGTTGATGCACAATTGGTGCAGTCTCTTTGGGGTGATCAAAAGTCGGTAATGGACGGTATCATAGCACAACATTGCTAATGTGATTAGCACTACAGAATTATATATTTGGGAATGGTTGAGATGGAAATTTTATGCTGTATACATTTTACCACAATTAAAAAAGAAAAAGACATGAGACAATGAAAATTAAATAGATCCTGGACCAGATATAATAAGGGAGAACATAATGCCCAAGTAACACATTTCGACAATTGAAAAAATTGGAATGTAATCTGTGTGCCTTCTATCAATGTTAAGTTTCTTGAACTTGACAATTTTTCTTAATGTGGTTACATATGTGAATAGCCTTGTTCTTATGAAATATACATGGACGAGTTGGTAGGCTGTATTTTCTTCCCCCTCAAAAAAAAAGAAGCATGTTTTAAACCTTAATCCATTCTTGTGAGTGTAAACCCATTGTATATAGAATCTTTTAAAGATGTTATTTTTAGCTGAAGTGTGGTGCAACTGAAATTGTGTCTTATACCTAGTACTGGCTACTTTATGAAGAGGAAGGCTTCTGGATTAGGAGAAGTCATAAGTCAATAGAACCCAGAAGATAAAGGAAAATATGTTGCCGTGTTAACTGCCATTTGATGGCAAAACAAAGAATCCAAGGATCATTGGCAGCCAATCCAAAATGCCACAATATTCTGGGAGAAAGTATGACCTTACTCAAGCTTTGATTTTTTACTTTTCTTAGCTTCAAAAGCATGAGGCAATAAATGTATATCCTTTAAGCCAACCCATTATGTAACATGTGATTTAGCAGCTGTGATATTATATTAAATATTAAAGGAACATGATAAATGTGACATTCTCACAAATGTTTATAAAGAGATAGATAGGTAGACAGACAGTCAGACATGTAGATATAGATAGATGATGATGATGATGATGATGAAAGATAGATTGATAGATAGATGATAGAATGATATAAAATGTTGTAAAATGTTAAAAATGGTAATCTGGGTATCTGGTAGGAGGTATATTTTAGCTCTCTGTATTATTATTATTTTTTTTACATGTACTTTTTAATTTTTTTAAAAGATGCTTAGATTACATAAATGTTACATAAAAATATAGGGGATTCCCATATGCCGCACTCCAAACATTTCCCATATTTTCCCACATTAACAACATCTGTCATTAGTGTGGTACATTTGTTACAATTGATGAACACATTTGGAGCATTGTTACTAAGCATGGATTATAGTTTACTTTGTATTTTACAGTCTCCCAAACAATTCTAAGTTATGACAAGATACTGAATGGCTTTTATCTGTCATTGCAATGCCATTCAGTACAATTCCCCAAGTCCTGAAAATATCCCCTTATTACACCTATTTTTCCCTCTTCCTCCTCTCAGAACCTCCAGTAGCCACTGCCTCCACACCACTGATAAAAGTTCTTCCATTGTTAGAATCACAATAATCTATACTAGAATACCAGTAAATCTACTCAAGTACATCATTCATTCCCCAATCCTGAGTATTTGGTGTAGGTATGTCCACTCCATCTCTAATTGACAGGGGGCTTAGGTGGCATGGGGTAGATGGATGGGACTGTCTTCTTTGCAGTTGCAGACTTTCTCTGTGTTCCTTGGGGTGGTCATTGTCCATCATCATCTCCTTGTTTTTTGTCATGGGTGAGTCCAATGAACTGGACAGTAGGTCTTGCAACTCTGGTGAGATTCAGGGACTAGCTGGGACATGGACAGCCCAAAGATTTAAGTATCTTGGACATACAGCTATCAACTCTAGCACTAAGTATAGGTTCAAATAGAAGGGGCAGAAGAGCCATGTGTTGGGAAACCACAACTGAGTTAAACTCCATCACACTAGGGAGGATAAGTTCCCAAGTAGAGCTCACAGGCAAGGCACCAAATTTCTGAGCTGTCAACCCTGTCTATAGTGTCTGGATATCTCCACTATTTGAGACAATATTTACTTTAGAAGTCAATTAAATCCTGCTGAGACGTGCACAACCATAACTTCTGGAATGATCTCCCAACTCATATTGAAGTCTCTTAGCCATATAAACTCATTTGTCTTTACGCTTGCCTTTTGGGCAAGGTCTTTTTCCAATTGCATTGCCTGTTGGTGCTTGGTAGTAACCTCTCAGTGCCAGGGAGGCTCATCCCCGTGAGTCATGCCCCATGCATTATAAAAGTAATGCGTTTCTATGCTGAGTTTGACTTAGAGAGAGGTCATATTTGGGCAACAAGGAGGCTCTCAGGAGGTAACTTTTAGGAAGCCTATAATACTAGGATAGTTTCAACTTCAAAAGTAAAGGTTCATAAGTACAGTCATCAATACCAAGGGCTGTCAATGGTCTATCCTCCTTCACTAGTCACTGCCCCTGTACTCAGAAGACTCTTGCTGTTCCATTAGAGATTGTAGCAGAGCTCCCCAGGATGGGAATTCAAAATTATTTCGGTTATCATGTGAAACTTCACCCATGAAAATGCCCCATGAACACTTGAACACATTTATATGCCTTATAGGTAAGCCCAAATTGAACCTCCTCCCCTGTATCCCCCATCACTGACACCCTGCACCAGTGATCCTCCCCTGTCATAATTGTAACACTTCTATGATCCAAAACTTCTTCAAAAATGAAGGCAACAAAATAATTAAATTAATAAGAAAAAGAATAATGATAGTTTTAAAAATAAGAAATAAAATACAAAAAATTAAAAAACATTTGGAATAATAAAATCAATGAAAATATTTAAAACTATTTTTTGACATTATTTCTTTCATCACTGCAAGATCTGTTCTTTTGTACATATAGTGACATTTTCTTCCTTTTTCCCCTTAGTGTCTTCTTTTTTTTCATTTTGTCTTCAAAGAAGTTTTAGGTTACAGAAAAGTCACATACAGAATATAGGGGATTCCCATATACCCAACATCCTCTTCCTGTCCCCCTTTCTCCCATGAATAACATTTTACATGTGGATGGTACATTTGTCACATACCAATCTTATTCAAGCTCTTCTAACAAACTGAACAAGAATAAACACTATAAAACTCATTCTATGAATCCAATATTACCTAATACCAATGCCAGGAAAAGATATTATGAAAAAAGAAAATTACAGCCCCATTTCCCAAATGAATATGGATGCAAAAATCCTTAAGAAAATACTTGCTAATTGAATCCAACAACACATTAAAAGAATGATGAAGTGGGTTTTATACCAGGTATGCAAGGAGGGTTCAACACAAGAAAGTCAATCAGTGTAATACACCACATAATAAATCAAAGAAGAAATATCACATGATTTTATCAATTGACACAGAAAAAATATTTGACAAAATACAGCATTCTTTCTTGTTAAAAATGCTAAAAAAGATACGAAGTGAAGGAAGCTTTCTCAACATGATAAAGGCCATATCTGAGAAACCCACAGCTAACATTGTCTCAAAGTTGAAAGACTGAAAACATTCCTGTTGATATAAGTAACAATACAAGGATGCCCACTGCCACTTCTTTTGTTCATATAGTGACAGAGGTTCTAGCTAGAGTAATCAGACAATAAAAAGACATAAAATGCAACCAAATTGAAAAAGAAGTAAAACTTTGGTTTTTTGCAGATGATAATATCTTTTAATTAGGAAGTCCTGAAAAATCAACAGCAATGCAACTAGAGGTAATAAACAATTTTAGTAGAGTGTCAGGATACAAATCAATAAGCAAAAATAAGTGGTGTTTCTATACAATAGTAATATACAATCTGACATGGCAGTCAGGAAAAAATTTCCATTTACAATAGTGACTAAAATAAACAAATTCTATGAATAAACTTAATCAAAGATATAATGCACTTGTATTCAGAAAATGACAATGCATTCCTAAAAGAAACTGAGAAACCTAAATATTTGGAAGAACATTCCATGCTTAGGGATTGGAAGACTAAATATCATTAAGATGTCAATTCTACCCAAATTGATACATAGATTAAATGCAATCCCAATAAAAATTCCACCATCAGTTTTTAAACAAATGGAAAACACAATTATCAAATTTACTTGGAAGGTGTAATGGTTAGGCTAATGTGTCAACTCGGCCAGGTAATTCTGTCCAGGTGTTTGTTCCAACAAGCACTGGGCTGATTGTAATACTAGAGCATTTATGGACTTCAATCACCAGTGAGTTTACTGCGTGGATGGCTGATTACATCTGCATCAATCAGGGAGATTACATCATCAATGGGTGGTGCTTTTATCCAATCAGTTGAATGACTTAAAAGGGGAAGTGATTTCAACATTCAGAGAGAATTTCCCAGCAAGTCTTTGGACAGGCAACTTCTCCCAGAAATCCATCAATGACCCTTTGTCGGACTTTCATTGGAGCCACTGGTTTGCAGCCTGCCTGTGGAGCCTGGACTTGTGCATCCCCAAGGTTGTGTGAGTCTTTTAAAATCTCATATTATTGACAGATATCTCCTGTTGATTCTGTTTCCCGAGAGAACCCTGATTAATACAGCTAATTCTGTATTAGTCAGTCAAAGGGGTGCTAATGTGAAATACCAAAAATGGGTTGGTCTTTATAAAGGGTATTTATTTGGGGTAGAAGTCCACAGTTACCAGGCCATAAAGCATAAGTTTCTTCCCTCACCAAAGTCCATTGTCACGTGTTGGAGCAAGACAGCTTCCGACATTTGCCTAGGGTTCAGGCTTCTTGGGTTCCTCTCTTCCCGGCTGTGTTTCTCTCCGGGCTTGGCTCCTGTTTCCTCCACAAGGTCAGCTGTAGGCGATCAGGTGAATGGCTCGTTTCTCTTCTCCTGGGGCCTTCTTTCCAGAATCAAAGCTGCTTCTGAAAGACTTCTTCCCCAAACTGTTCTTGCCATGCCTTTTATATTTGATTCCCCACCCACCAAGGGGTGGGGCTCAACACCCTAATCATAACCTAATCATGCCCAGATTAACAGATCAGTTTACAGGCATGATCCAATTATATTTTTGGAATTCATAATTACATCAAATTGGCCAATGGTTACAGAAAGGTATATGGTCCCAAACAGCCAGAAAATCTTAAAAGGAAATGTGAAGTTGGAGGATTCTCACTTTCAGACTTTAAATCATATTACCTAGCTACAGTGGTAAAAACACCATGGTACTGGCATAAAGATAGGCACATAGACCAAAAGAACTGAGTCGATGTTTGAGAAATTGGCCCTCAAACCAATGCCAAGTGATTTTTGACAAGCTGGTCAAACCCACCCAGCTCAGCAAAAGAGTCTATTCAACATATGGTGCTGGGAGAACTGGATATCCATAGCCAAAAGAAATAAAGAGGAGCCTTATCTCACACCTTATATAAAATTAACTCAAAATGGATCTAAGACCTAAATGTAAAAGCAAAATCCATAAAATTCCTAGAAGAAAATGTTAGAGAACATCTTCAATATCTGGTGGTAGGTACTGGATTCTTAAATCTTATACCAAAAGCATGAGCCACAAAGAAAACATGTATAAATGGGACCTCCTCAAACTTAAACACTTCTGTGATTCAGAGAAATTCATAAAGAAGGTGAAAAGGCAGCCCACTCAATGGGAGAAATTATTTGGAAACCACATATCTGATAAGGGTTTGATTTTCATTCTATATAAAGAGATCATACAACTCATCAAAAAAAGACCAAGTGCAACCTCTAAAGTAGGGCCCACTGGCAAGGCACAAAACTCTGTAGATATGTCCCATGACTGTAGGACCTGGGTGTCTCCAAAGCCCTCAGGAGATCTACTGTTTGGGGTAGTGTCTACTTTCACTGTCTATGAGATCCTGCTGAGACATGCATAAGCATTACCTCTCTGATGACCTACCAACTCACTTTGAAGTCTCAGCCATATGAACTCATTTGTCTTTACTTTTCCCTCCTTTTATTCAAGGTCTTGTTCCAGTTCTATCTCCAGCCACTGCTTGGTAGCAGTCCCTCAGTGCCAGGGAGGCTCATCCCTAGGAGTCATGCCCCTCACTGGGGGGAAGGTAATGCATCTATATGCTGAGGTTAGCTAGGAAAGAGGCCACATTTTAGCAACAAGGAGGCTCTCAGGAGGTAACTCTTAGGCACTCTACAACACTCGGTCAAGTTGCAAATCAAAAGCAAGAGGCTCATAAGCATAGCCGTCAAAATCAAGGGGCCATCAGTGGACCATCCTTCTTCACTAGTCATTGCCCCTATACTTGGGGGATTGTTGCTGTTCCATAGATTGTGCTCCTGAGTGAGACAGAGTTGGACTCAGATGTGACTTCTCTACACATGCCTCTTCTGTCCCTTTTATTTGAACCTATAGTTGGTGCTGGAGTTGGTAGGTATATGTCCAAGATCTTGAATCTCTGAGCAGTCTATGTGCCAGCTGGCACTTGAGCCTCAGCAGAGTTGCAACACCTACTCTCCAGTTCATTGGACTCACCCAGTACAACTAACAAGTATGTGAGGATGGACAACCACCACACCAAGGAACCAAGAGAGTCTGCAACTGCAAACAAGAGAGTCCCATTCATTAGTCATATAGGATCAAAGTCCCCACTCAATTAGAGGTGGAGTGGGCATCGCTATCCCTGAAACCTCAGGATTGCGGAATAAAATATGGACTAGAGTAGACTTACTCTATTAGTATCCTACTATAGACATTGTGATTCTAGCAATGGAAGAAGTTATATCATGGATGTGGAGACAATGGCCACTGGAGGTGCTGAAGTCAGGGAGAGGGAAAAAGAGGTGTAATATGGGGGTATTTTCAAGACTTGGAATTCACCTGAATGACATTGCAGTGACACATTCAGGTCATTATATATCCTGTCAGATAGTCTGATGATATTATCTCATAATCTGTAACAAATGTTCCACCACGGTGTGTTGTGTTGATGAAGGGGTGCTGTTTGGGAATTCTACATATGTGCATGATTGTTTTGTAAGTTCACAACTTCTGTAATAAAAATATATTAAAAAATAATAGTGTGGGTGGGGGAAAATACACTAGATGTTAGATATGGACTATAGTTAGTATTAATATTTTGACAATATTCTTTCATGCATTGTAACAAATGTTTCAAAACAATGCAAGATGTTGGTGGTGGGTTGATGTATGGGACCCCTCATGATGTTATGCTTGTTTGTTTTGTAAGTTCACAACTTTTACTCTACACTCTTGTTTATGTCTATTCGTGTATGAATGATATACTTAAATAAAATTTTTTAAAAATGCTGTTCATGAACAGAGTTTACTTGAGTTCTGTTCCCTAACCATTTAATAGCAATTATTTCTTTGAAATTACCTATAGGTACTGGCTATTATTGGTGCCAAAGCCTGTGCTCCCCGGGATTTTCTCTGATGCAATTGGAGACCACTGTGTGGAAATAAAATTTAAACTGAAAGCTATTGTTACAATAGAAAGCTTCCAGACAGGATATTATTTATTGATACTAAACATGCCCATTCATCCTTGCCCCCAGGTAAAGCAGCAGTGGAACTTTACCAGAAATCTTGATGAGTCTATCCAGTGTAAGTAGAAAACAAAATTAAATTTTGAGACTTTGATGTTATTAGCTTATTTTTCTCTCTTCCTTCCCTTCCCTCCAAAAATCACTTCATTTATTTTCTCCATTGCTTAGTTGATTTTTTGAAACTGTCAAAGGGGCTATTATAAAAAATATATGTAAATATAGAAGATACTTGTACAATGAGACAACCTCTTTATTTTTATTCAAAGTAATAATAAACTCAATTCAAGCCATTTTAGCAGAATTGATGGCTCTACATGGAAGAGTTGATTGGAGCACCAGATGGAGCAGGGACAGAAGCAGCTCTATACACTGATCAGAGCTTCAATATGCAGGATGTTAATTTAAATTTATACTTAGAACTGATTCTGATGGGATGTGTTTACTTAAAAATAATATAAACTGTGATTTATATATATTATTGTGAATCAATTATTAATTTCAATAATTATCTTCATATTATTTTCTCTTTACCCTGCACTCTGCTATATTCAGTCATTTGTACATAGTGAATAAGTGAATCCTTGTCATATAAATAAAGTGTGCACGTGACCCCTTATCCTTCAGGTGCAATTCTAGGGATTTCTGAGAACATATCATGAAAACCATTAGACATTAGTTCATAACTGAATTTCACAGCTTGCAGACAATGTCTACATATAATTCACCCTAAAATATCTCTAAAGATAGATATTATAAATAAACTAATGATTACAAGGATGTCTCAATCAATAAACAAATGAATATATTAATTTCCAAAATATGCCTTTCTAATTCTTCACTTCAATTGATAGCCCATTGTGTACAATCCAATTTGGAGATCAAATTCTTAATAAAAATATTCAACTTTAACATTACACGTATGAAATATTCATTCAAATAAATTCCACAGAAATTTTATGGGTGTAAAAGGAAAAAAGCAAAAAATAAAAAGCAAAATTAAGAGAACTAAAAGGAGAAATGGAGAAAACTACTACAATTAAACAGTTTAAGGAATAGATCCACGGAGATTAATTTCATGTGTCAGTTAGGCTGGATTATAGTTTCCAGTTGTTTGGCCAAGCAAGCAGTGGCTTTATTGTTCCTTAGTGGACATTTCTTGGATTTACATCATCAGGAAATTGATTGCAGCTATGGCTGATTACATCTGCAATCAACTGAGGAGATTATCTTCAACAATGAGAGAAGTTTGATCCAATCAGTAGAAGGCCTTACAAGAAGACGTGATAATTTCAGCAGTCAGTAGGGAGTATTTCCATCACTACTTCAGCTAGCTAGCTTCTCCTGGGGAATTCACTGAAACTGTCATCTGATCTCCAAACCTGTGGCCTGCGGTCTTACATTATCTGTGTCATTGTTTTGCTTTGAAGTCTGATTTTTCTGGTACTAATTTTATAATTTAACCATTTCAGCTTTCTTTCAATTAGTGTTACCGTTATATATGTTTTTATCTTTATTTTCAACAATGTGTTTATATTTAAAATGCAATATTGAAGGACACATAAATTTGGGTCTTGTTTTTCAATTCTTTCAGAGAATCTCTACCTTTGATTATTGTTTATACTATTTACATGAAGAATTATAGTTATTCACATGTTTAAAGTTAATTAAATCATACTGCTGTTTTTGTTTTGTTTTTTCTTTTTTACCTATTTGCACCCTGTTTATTTTTACTAATTTTTGGCTTTATTATGGATTACTTAATCAAATTTTTATCTTCTTCTATAACTTGTTGATTGCAATCATTTGTTTTCTGATACAGGTTTTTGCTTTAGGGTACCTTGTATGCAAGTGTAACTCATCTATATCTACCTTCATTTGATTTCAAACCACTTCAGAATTAGTATAAGAATATTACAATAATATACTTCCAGTTATCCACTCATGGCATTTGGCCTATTTTGTTATATATTTGACTTATACATATGTTATGAAACTCGCAATTCATTGCTACTAAAATCACAGGACTCGGGGTTGGACTTGAACATGGCTTTGTAGGGCATATGAGAGTCACGCAAACACTAAAATGGAGATTTATGCCACTTTCCTCTATTCTAAATCCTCTTAACTTCACAATTTACTCAAACAATGACAAGTGGAAAAAATCCCATGATATCTTTTAAAATTTCAAAAGTATGATAGATAATGATATTAACAACAAAACTTCACCCCCAATATGTACAAAGAATTGGACAAGGGCTGGTTTGAAACAATAAAACTTCAGAAACAATATTCTCCTTTTAAGGCAGAATATGTGAAATCTTAGGGGAGAATCTTCTGCTAACATACTTACACAATATTCTGAGTTTTTTAATATAACTCAATGACCTAGGAAATAACTTTGTAAAATCAATGGATTAGGTAAATTTGTTAATATAGAAATATCTGATTCAGTTTACTATTTCAATTTGAAATAGAATTACTTCTCTTGATCTGATTTGAGAATGTTGATCTTGGATTAGATATAAGTGGAACAAAAAAAAATCTTAATTATTCTTTTATTATTTGCCTCTGTTACAGTGCTCCAAAGTGTGAGCTCCACATTCTTAAATGCTTTGTACAGCTATTGTCCCATCCAAACAATCCCCTAACAAAAAATAGAAAAAAAACTGCCACTTACAGAGGTTTAAATGACAATTACAGGAAACTTAATATATAATGATGCCATATACAGGAATGGAATGGATATGAATTGATCCCTTCCATTGAAATAAATAAACACTTCATCTCCTACTGGATAATAACCACAATGTGGCAATGAAAATTGAAAATTTCCACATCAGGATATGTGTGTATTTCAGTAAATTCCTCCAGGATTATAAGACTGCAGACCAATAAATAACTTCATTGTTGCTTCAGGAAATTAAAATGTTCCAATATATCCAGGGAAATATTTGTTCTTCTCAGCAAACAGCCTGTTTATGAAGACAAGAGTTAGCTTATCAGGACTTATCCTATGACACTTAAGAAATCACCTCAAGATATTTATCTCATGTGTACCATATTCTTAATCTATTATGTACTGAATGTGATGTTCTACCTTGATTCAAGGATTTAATAAAAGTCTTTGATCATCATTTTTTACACAATGGTCTCTGTGCAATAAATTAACCTATTTGTTTAAGGTTTAAAAATGATAGTAAATCAGGATTCCACAATTAATCATTTAATATGTGGTAATACAGTGTCATTTGTAGTGAGATTACATTTTTTTAAATCAATAAGACAGTGTGAGAAACCATAGTTTTTCTTTCAGTACATGTGTGTGAAAGAGAAATAGCAAACATCAATAAGCCATACATAAAAGGACAAATAGTATACGAATCCACTTATATGTAATAACTAGTATCATTGAAATGCATAGAGAAACAGGGGAGATAGGAGGGTGAATGGGGAGTTGATGCACAATTGGTGCAGGCTCTTTGGGTTGATAAAAAATCTGTAATGGATGGTTTTGATCATAGCGCAACATTGTAAATGTGATTAGCGCTTACAGAATTATATTCTTGGGAAAGGTTGAGATGGAAAATTTTATATTGTATACATTTTACCACAATGAAAAAAGAGAAAGAGCTGAGACAATGAAAATTAAATAGATTCTGGACCAGATCTAATAATGGAGAACATAAAGCTCAAGTAACACTATATGGACAATTGAAAAAATTGGAATGTAAACTGTGTGTATTCTATCAATGTTAAGTTTCTTGAACTTGATAATTGTTCTTAATGTGGTTACATAAGTGAATATCCTTGTTTTTAGGAAATATACAAGGATAAGCTGGTAAGCTGTATTATCCTCCCCCTGCCCCCCACCCAAAAGAAGCATATTTTAAACCTTAATCCATTCCTGTGAGTGTAAACCCATTGTATATAGGAACTTTTCAAAATGTTATTTTTTGCTGAACTGTGACCCCACTGAAATTGTGCCTTAATCCTATTACTGGCTACTTAATGAAGAGAAAGGATCCTGGAGGAGGAGAAGCTGTAAGTCAATAGAACCAAGAAGATAAAGGAAAATACACTGCCATGTTCATTGCCATGTGACAGCAAAGCTAAGAACCCAAGGATCATTGGCAGCCAATCCAGAATGCCAAAGTATTCTGGGAGAAAGTATTACCTTACTCATACGTTGAATTTTTTTACTTCTCCTAGCATCGAAAACATGAGACAATAAATTTACATCCTTTAAGCCAACCCATTATGTTACATTTGTTTTAGCAGCTTGGAAATTATAACAGAGGTATTAAATATTAAAGGAAAATGATATACATGACTGTAGCAGATTGATATTGTTTATGAATTCCAAAAATTCATATGGATTCAAATAGGTATTGGATTGTGTTTGTACATTGTTCTGTTCCTCTGGCCATATTTGAATGTATTAAACTCAGAGGTTTCACTTTTACCTGATTAAATTATGATTAGGGCTTTGATTGGGCCACATCAGTAGGATGAGGGACCAAGGGGGTGGGGACTTACAGAGAGAACTACAGGGCAGAGGAGAAAATTGTGACGCAAGAAGCAAATATACAGGAGAAGAACATAGAGGAATAGAAATGGCTCCATAGACACCACAGAGGTCCTGGGAAGAAAGAGAGTCTGATAGTCTACAGCTGACATTGTGGAGAGAACAGAGCAGCTGAGACTGGGAGGAAATGAGCCCTGGGGGGAGAGACAAGCCTTATGCTAATCTACAGCTGAGAAAGGAAGGAGCTGGGACCATGTAGCCTTAGGAGGAAGAGGAAGGATGAACCCTCCCAGAGACCAGCAGCCATCTTGCTCCAACATGTGGCAACAGAATTTGGTGAGGGAAGTAACTTATGTTTTATGGCCTTGTGACTGTAAGCTTCTACACCAAATAAACACCCTTTATAAAAACAACTGATTTCTGGTATTTTGCATCAGCACCCCTTTAACTGACTAATACAGTGACCTACTCACAAATGTTTATAAAGAGATAGGTAGACAGACGGACAGTCAGACATGTAGAGATAGAGAGATGATGATGATGACGATGACGATGACCACGAGAGATATATTGACAGATGATAGAATGATCTAAAAATGTGGCAAAAATACAGAGCTGAATGAGACAAGAAATACCTCAGGCAGTTCACCTCTAATCAGCAAAAGTTAGAACACATGCAAATAATTTGCTTGAACTAAAATGACAAATTTGACAAATAAGAATTCTTTTAAGGCAATTAATATGTAAATCATGATTAGGAAGAACTTCAGACTTCTAATGATCATTAGGTATTTAATAATTATTGTGTGCCTTTTATGTGTAGAGAGCTTCAAAACAATGTGTTCTTTTAAGGAGCTTGAATATTCTCTCTATATTCTCACATGGATTACCTAAACTTTCCTTTCCAGTTTCATGGTTTTAGATTTCAAATTAGAAAAGCTTAAATTAATGAAGTTGCTTTGCATTTCTTAACTAAAACCTACTAAAATAAAAAAATACAAAAGAAGACAGAATAGAATGAGGTCTGAAGGTGATGTGGTTAGTCATAAAAGTTCCAGCAGTGCAAACAGACAAACGATATCATGTTATACTATATTTTATTACTTTCACTATAGGCATCTTTGATGTTTCTTGTTAGTTTTAAATTTTGATTTTGATGGTTGGTGATAGAAATTCTAATAGATTTCTGATAACTTCCTCAAACTTCCATTTACTATTATATACATGCTTTATTTTATATTATATCAAATCTTATGTTGAGATAAACATACACATGTATGTATCTCCTTTATCAATGTATCATTTCTTGGCACTTCTTTGTCATTTAAAGGAAGCAGTAGTATGTGGGGCAATCAGTGCAAAGTAGGGGTGCACAAACTGGCACCAAGGGCATGGCCAGCTGGGGGGTGATCAGACTGGCATTGGAGTGCCTAGCCAGGCACCAGGGAAGAGGGGACCCATAAAATGATCCAGGGTATTAGGGGGGACATAGCCAGAGCTGAAAGTTTGAGAAGGTGAGAGGGAGTACAGTTTTTTTTTCTTCCTTTTATCACCTAGGTACCTGTGGAGAAGTGGTGCCTTGATTTGTACATTATTTCAGTCTCACAACTGCAAGCTTTACCCCAAATAAATCCCCTTTATAAAAGACAAGCCTTTTCTTACTGCAGCCTGTGGCAAATTAAGACAACAGGGAAATGAGGAGATATATGCACAATAATGGGTATTGCCAAAAGATGGAAGTAACCCAAGCATCTTTCAACAGATGATTAGGTAAACAACATGTGATACACACACACACACACATAATGGGATATTATTTAGCAGTAAGGAGGAATGAAGTATTGAAACATGTGATAGTATGGATACAGTCTCAAGGACCTTACATTGAGTGAAATAAGCCAGACACAAAAGGATAGATACTGCATGATCTCAATGATATGAACTAAGAATAGTGAGCAGACTCATGGAGGTAGAGTCTAGAAGAGAGGTTACCAGGGGGTAGAAGGGGAGTAGAGATTGATAAGCCAATGCTTAATCTGTGCAGAATTTATTAATAGGTTGATGGTAACAGTTTGGAAATAGATGGCAGTCACATGAATATAAATAACCATGCTGAAGGGTGAGTATGAACGTGGTTGAAATGGGGAAGTTTGGGGCTGTCCATGAAGCTAAAAGGAAAACTGGAGGATAAAACAGGTGACTGTATAACTCAGTGAATTCTAGGTTGGCCTAGGATTCTGGTTAAGAATACAAATATAAGAATGTTCTTTCAGCATATATAACTAAGATACAACACTAGCATAGGGTGCTGATAGTGGGGTGATATGCAGGAGAAAATAGATCTAAAATACACGACTATGGCATATTAATGTATTCATGTTGTCATGGGTATTTTCTCCACAGAAAGGGGCCCACACAGTAGCTAATAAAATGTTAAACTTCCTTTCTGAGGAAGCCATGCTACTTTCTCAAATAAAATGGCAAAAATCTCTAGAAAATATAAGTCCTGCTAAGAAAACAAAAGAGGCCTATATGCCAAGCCCTCAATTTTAGTGCTTGTACTTATGAACCTTATGACAGTAAAAATGAAACAGCCTAATTCTAATTAATGCCTAAGAATTACCTCTTGAAAAACTCATTGTTACTTAAATGTGGCCTCTCTCTAAGCCAAACTCAGCAAATAAACACATTACCTTCTAACCGGCCTGGGACCTAACTCTCAGGGATGAGTTTCCCTGGCACTGAGGAATGCATTTAAAAAAAGACCTTGACCAAAAGGGAGAATACTAAATTAAAAAAAAAAAATTATGGCTAAGTGATTGCAAAGTGAGTCAGGAGGTCGTTCCAGAAGTTATGTTTATGCAGGTCTTAGGCAGATTTCACTAACTGCCATAGTAAACAAAGCCTTAAACAGAGTGCTCCTGACGGCTCTAGAGACATGAGACACAAGAGGTAAGGCATACAGTCTCATGGAGTCAATACCACTTTGGCAGGCCCTATTTGGGAATTTATGGTAATCTATTTCCCCAATATAGAAAAATTATACTCATTTATAATACCCTTATTCATAATTCTTCTATTCCTTTTATTTCAACATGTAATTTAAAAGATATCCCTGAGACATAAATCTGTGGATTGTTTTATATTCTGGTTCATCCCTGAATCCCAGCAGAGTTGTGGCCCACTCCAGTTCTCCAGTTTTTAAGGCTTACCCTGGACAACCAACAAAATGATGATGAGGGACAAGTCCCAGCCCCTAAAACAAGGAGTATCAACAACTGCAAGCAAACAATTCCTTCCATTTGCTCACAATATCTAGGTCCCCTCTCAGCCTGAAGCATTTAGAGCAGATATCTCCCCAAATTCCTCAAGATTGAAGAAATGAACAAATTTTCACGGAGATTATAAATACAGAAAAAATACATTTATTTTAATTGTTGTTATTAGCTTGTGTTAATGGAAGAACTTGTAACATTGATATAAAGATAGTGGATGTCAGGGGTTTAGCTGGGGGAGTAGGGATGAGTAGGCAGAATACAGGGCATATTTAGCACAGTGAAATTGTCCTGTACAATACTGAAATGAAGGACACATAACATTATACACTTTTAAAGCATATAAAACTTTGCAGCACAAAGTGTAAACCATAATGTGAACTATAGACTTTGGTTAGTAGCAATCAATTGGTTCAACAAATGCACCACATGAATGTAATATGTAAAAAATAGGGGAAACTACATGTGCGGGTATGGGGATTACATTGGATTTCCCTATACTTTCAGTGTAATTTTTCTGTAATTCTAAAAGTTCTCTAAAATAAAGTTTATTATAGAAAAAGGAAAAAATAGGGGAACCTGAAGTTGTCTTTAGATAAGTAATGAAGTCAGGGGAGAGAAATAATGCAATGACCTGCAGGTGTGTATGGTAAGTGGTGGAGTATGCTTTGGACTGGCTTTCTCTTGAAGAAATCTTGACTGTGGAGAAGATGTAGGCTCAAGAAAAAATGATTAAAATAAAACAACAGAAATCCATCACCATACTAATGAGGATGAGCACAATTTCTCATAAGGTTCTGAATAAGAAATAACTAATAACTGAGGGATGTCACAGAAGAACTGATGGACTACATTGGACCCAAATTTGGAGAAAAAGAAGATAACATCTGTGGGCATCACGGCAATCAGATGCCCAACCATCCAAAACATAAGTTACCATCTGCATGCCATGCCCTGTTCATGATGACATCATAGTGCAGAGGATGACAGATGGGAGCATAGTGGTAAAAGGACACAGCTATGAGGTGTACCAGCTTTGCAGCTGCTTAAAATAAACAAACAAACAACAAAAACACTGGAAAGAACTGAATGACACAGCCAAGGAATGAGATGGATTTGTTGTATTTAGGGGGGTGAAAATGGATTGCAGATTGTGACTGAAATGAGGCAGATATCCAAGAAGGATAAATTCTTCAAGATGCACATGGGGGTGTGTGAAGGTACTGGTAAAAAGTTGTATTCATTATAATGTGGATATTTCCCATCAGGGTGCACACATGAATGAAAGAAGCACTGAATGCAAAATATACATACTTGATTGGTAGAAAATTCCATGAGGATACATTCATTCAGAGCAATTTTATTTATCATTACTGCAAGCACAACCTGTAAAAAAATCAACCAGTAACTAGAGAGAGTAATACAATATCAACAATGTCAAGTATTTCAATATTACACATATAATGGGTGACTACATATGGTAATCACACAATTGATTTTCCAAGATTTTACTTTCATCTTGGTCCTCTTTAGTGCATCAATCATTTCCTGGTTAATTTAGTTTTAATGAAGCAATGTAGTTTCATTTAAATAAATTTGTCTTTATGATGTTGACCAACTAATTGTGTGAAAGATGTGGAATGAATGAATGAAGAACTTACATTGACCTTACCATAATGTTCCAACCGTCTAGATAATTCAGAATTGACCAGCTAACAACACCTAATTTGGGCCCTAACTTTGCTATCCCTACACCTCTTCCATGACTGATACAACCTCAGTATCTAAACATCTTCCAAGAATTTGAGATGTAAATAATTCTGATGAAAAAAATGATTAATTATTGAACTTCTTCTACTGTATAAAATCTTTAACCTTCTTGCTCTTTGCAGAATATTCAGTTTAGAGATGTTCTTATATTTAAAAATTTAATAAGGGATTTAGGAAAAGGCTAGCTTTATTTTGTCCCTCAAAATACTCAATTATTTATCATTTACTATCTTATACCTATAGTACCATAGGACACAACTTGGTTACGACAGCTATCAAATTACCTATATTCACTATTAAGTAGGATGTTATGCTGTGGGCTTTTCATATATGGCCTTATAATACTTAGGAAGTTTCCTTCTATTCCTAGTGTTCTAATAGTTTTTACCTAGAAGGGATGCTGGATTGTGACAAATTAATTTCTGTATCAATTGAGAAGATCATGTTTTTTCCTTCCTTCTGGTAATATATTACATCAATTGCTTTTCCTATGTTCATACAGCCTTGCATACCAGGGATAAATCCCACTTGATTGTGGTATATAATTCTTTTAACATGGTGTTTGATTCTCTTTGCTTGTATTTTGTTGAGGATTCTTGCATTTATATTTATATGAGATATTGGCCCATATTTTTCTTTTCTTGTGATATCTTTAGCTGACTTGGCTATGAGGTTGATGTTGGCCTCATAGAATGAATTAGGGAGTGCTCTCACCTCTTCAATTTTTTGGAAGAGTTTGAACAGAATTGGATATAAGTCTTCTTGGAATGTTTGATAGATTTCCCCTGTGAAGCTATCTGGTCATGCACTTTCATTGTTAGGAGGTGTTTGATTACTGTCTCAATCTTTATTAATAATTGGTTTGTCATGGTCTTCTTTTTATCCTTGAGTCAGTGTAGTTAGGTTGTCTGTTTCTAAGATTTTGTCCATTTCTTCTAAGCTATCTAATTTATTGATGTACAGTTGCTCATAGTACCCTCTTATAGTCATTTTTTAATTTCAGTGGGGTCAGTAGTAAAGATACCCTTTTCATTTCTGTTTTCTTTATTTCTATTCTCTCTTTTTCTTTTTCATTCAAATAAGGGATTGCCAATTTATTTATCTTTTTAAAGAACCAACTTTTGGTTGTATTGATTCTCTCTATTTTTTGTTTTTCTATTTCATTTATCTCTGCTCTAATCTTTGTTATTTCCTTCCTTCTTCTCAGTTTGGGTTTTGTTTGCTCTTAGTTCTTCCAATTTTGAGGGTTAGTCTGTGATTTGAAGTTATTCTTTTTTCATGTAAGCATTGAGGGCTATAAATTTCTCTCAGCACTGCCTTTCCTGAATCCCATTAGCTTTGGTATGTTGCATTATCATTTTCATTCACCTCAAGATATTTCCTAATTTCCCTTGTGATTTCCTCTTTAACCCATTTATTTTTGAAGAATATAGTGGTTAGTTTCTACGTATTTGAGACTTTTCCATTTCTCCCTCTGTCAGTGAATTCTAGCTTCATTCCATTTTGGTCAGATGTTATAGGCTGTATGATTTCAATTTTTAAAAAATATATTGGGACTAGTTCTATGACCTAATATATAGTCACCCTGGAGAATGATTTATGTTCACTCAAGAAGACTGTGCTTTTTGTTTTTGTTGGGTGATGTGTTCTATATATGCTTGTTAGAACTATTTATTTCAGTGTATCATTCACCTGGTATTTCTTAATTGTTTTTCTGATTAGTATTCATTATTTAAAGTATTGTGTTAAATACTCCTACTATTAATATAGAACTGTAAATCTCTTCAATTTTGTCAGTAATTGCTTCATATAATTTGGGGCTTTGTTGTTTTGTGCATATATGTTTATAGTTGTTCCAACTCTTTGTTTAAAAATCTCATTCTTTTCAGTATAACTAACCATATTTTTCTCTCATAAATTTTTTTTTATTTGGTTCTATTTTTATGACATCAATGTAGCCACCCCATCATTTTCTGGCTACAACTTTGCTTCATATATTTTCACCCATCCTTTAATTTCAACCCATCTGTATCTTTGAATTTAAGGTGAGTCTCTTGTATACAGGATACAACTGGTTCTTACTTTATTACCCATTCTGCCAATCTCTGACTTTTGATTGCATAGTTTAATCTATTTATATTTAAGGCCACTACTGATAATACAGGACATTCTTCTCCCATTTAATATTTAGGTTTTGTAACTCATATACATTTTTGTTGTCCCTCACTTCTGTTAACTTATTATATATTTATTTGATTTTTAAAATAAAGCTGTCATACTATATTGAGTGCCATCTCCTTTTATCTGGATATATTTTTCATCTATAATCTTTGGAGTTATCATGGAGATAAATTTAATCTCCTAAATTTATAATAGTCATATTTAATTTGAATCAAACTTAAAGTAAACAGCATGCCATATACACTTCCTATACCGCACTCCCTCCCTACTTTTTTTCTGTACTTGCGACCACTTATACCTTTATGAATTATATGTCCAAAATGATATCTTTATCAATAATTTTATGCATTTGCATTTTAAAACCTGTAGTAAGTAAAAGTGGAGTTAAATACCAAGAAATATATTACAATATTAATGGCACTTATAATTACTTAAGTGGTTACTTTTACCACAGGGCTTCATTTCTTTATGCCACTTTGGACCACTGTTTAGTGTCCTTTGCTTTAGTGTAAACAATTGACTTTAGTATTGCTTGTAGGGCAGATCTAGTGGTGATGAATTCCCTGAGCATTTGTTTATCTGAGAATGTCTTAACTTCTCACTCATTTTTGAAAAAAAGTCTCACCAGATATAAAATTTTTGGTTGGCAGTTGTTTTCTTTCAGCTCTTTAAATATTTCAGCCCACTGCCTTCTTGCCTGCATGGGTTCTGATGAGAAATCAGCATTCAACTAATTGTGACTCCTTGTATGTAACAAGTTGTTTTTCTCTCACAGCTTTCAGAACTCTCTCTTTCTCCATTGCATTTAATAGTGTGATCGATACTTGACTGCATGGGTACTTCTTTATACTTATCTTCTTTTCTGGTCTCTGGGTTTCTTAGATGTGTATATTCATGTCTTTTGCTAAGTTTGGAAGTTTAATGTCATTAGCTCTTTAGATATTCATTTTACTTCTTTCTCTCTTCTGTCTCTGGGTCTCCCATAATGTATATATTGGTATGCTTGATGATGTGCCAGAGGTGTCTCAGGCTAAGTTTATTTTAGTATTTCTTTTGCCTTTTTGTTCCTCAGTCTGACTCATTTCAAATGCCTTGTCTTTGAGTTAACTGATTCTTTATTTTAACTTCAATTGGCTCTTTAAAACTCCTAGGAATTTTCATTTCAGTTCATGTGATCTTCAAGTCCAGTAGTTCAGTTTGTTTCCTTTCTAAAGTTTCTATCTCTTCACTAAGACCCTCATATTGCTCACTCATTGCTTTCCTCATAGCATTTAGTTTATTCCCCATGTTTTCCTTCATCTTCTTGAGCACTTTTGAGATAAATTTTTAAAGGCTTTGTTCAGTATGTCAACATTCTGGTCTTCTACATTAGTTTTTTCCTTTTTTACTGTTATCCTCTTTCTTTGTCTTGTACTCTTTTGTTGCCCACTGTACATTTTAATATATTGAAATGTTAATTCTAGGATTTAGTCCCAGAGATGTATGTTTCTTGATTTTGTAACCAGCTGCTAGTAAAATAGAGAATTTCTTGATCTTGAGCCCTCCTATCCAGAAGGTCTGCTCAAGGCAAATGCAGAGTATAGGATTTTCCCTGTTTCTCTGGGCCTATGTCTTGTCCTGCTTGTTAGTTTTCTTGGAGATTTCCTGTTTACAGGAGATTGTTTGTCCCCTTTGTTTCCCAGAAGACAGACGTAAGTCTATCAGGTGTTTGAAGGTGACAGTTCTTTGCCCCATACTCTCTGCCTCTATAGTTTCTTACACTGCTTTTATTGTCTCAACCTACTTTATCCTGGAGAGAAAATTCTATGAGATGGGGCATGCCTGAGATGACTTTCCAAATTCAATTGTTCCCAGCTGAAACATGGCAAGGGACCCAAGAAGATGTCACAGACCATCTTCAAAAAGCCCTTGGGAGGGGATCAGGAAAGGCACCCAAAAGTTCTCTCACAGCTCCCTAAAGCTGAGCTTTGCTTTCCTGACCAGTAAATGCAGCCCTTCACCTAACTGGCCCTGCAGCCTTGAGGAACTGCTGGATCTTTAAGTTTCCACTGCCATTATCCCTTCCCAGGGTGGGATAAAACATGGGTCATCTCAAAGCTTGGCCCTGAGTGATCTGATTTCACAAATAAAAATCCATGATTTGTGATTGGTCATGCCCACCCTTAGTCTTAGGTAAGAGCATGTTTATGTCCCTTTCTGTCACCAGTGAGTTAGCCAGAGACTGGACTCCATGTAGGCCTGCTGCTAGAGTTGGTTAATGGGCACCATTAGCCACCATGCAGAGAGAGCAATTTACTGATGTTTACTGTAATTTATCAGCCTCTTCCTCCCATGCTTGCCTGGATACTGTACAGTGTTCTTCTGGCCACTGCAGTTGTTTCAGACAGTTCCTCTTTTTCTAATAGTTCTGGTGGAAGGACTGAGTCCTGGAGCTTCCTACTCTACCATCTTCCTAAAATCCTCTGCTACAAGTAAGAATTATATTAGTTTTAAATGCATATTGCAAACTCTACAGCAACCACTAAGAAAATAAAAAGAGAAGCAAAATATGTGAAGGGAAGATAAACAAGGGAATTATTAAAATAATTAAAACTAGAGATGGTAGAAAATAGAGATAAGATCAGAAATCAAAGAAATACAAAGAATAGTAAAGAGTTTTACACATAGAAGTTATCAACAATCACTTTATATGGGGATGGTCCAAATACGCTGATTAAAAGACAGAGAGAGGCAGAGTCAGAACCAAAACAAAAAACAATTATATTTTATCTACATGTAAACTCTTTAAATATAAAGTCACAAATAGATTACTAATAAAATTATGGAGTAAGTGGCATCATGCTAACAATAATCAAAGAAAAACTGAACTATCTATATTAATTTCAGAGTAAACAGAGCTCAGAGCAAGGAAAATTATGAAGGAAAAACAGGGGCATTGCATAATGATTAAGAAGTGTATTTTCCAAGAGGACATACATAGTCTCATCATGCATGTGCTAAAAACATAGCAAAATATTTGAGACAAAACCCAATAGAACTGAAAGTAGAAATAAACAAATTCACTATTATTTTTGGAGACTTAAAACACAATGATTATATTTCTTTTGTTGAATCCTAATTAATGCTATTGAGGTCTGAGAACATGCTTTGTATTATTTCTATTCTTCAAACTTGCTAAGATGTGTCTGCTTGATGCCCCAGAATGTGTTTTATATTGGTGAATGTTCTATTTGAGCTTGAAAAGAATGTGTATTCTGTTGTTGTTGGATGGTTTTTTCTATAAATGTCAATTAGATTAAAGTGCTTGATAATGTTGTTCACAGCTATGTCCTTAATGATTTTCTGTCTTCTGGATATGTTAATTATTGCAAATGGGCATTGCAGTTTCCAGATAAAATATTTAATTTGTCTCTTTCTTATTTCAATTCTATCAGTTTTTACATCAAATAATTTGATGCCCTCTGTTTTGGGTGACATTTCTGACCTGTATGTCCCTTAAAGAACTGACCTTTTTTTCATTATGCAAAGCTCCTATATACCTGGTAATTTTCATTGCTAATGGAAATGTGTTAAAATGTGCCCAGTATAACTATTTCTCCAATTCTGGCTTGAGGTTGAGTCACAAATTTAAAATTTTTGTATCATCCTGGAAAATTAAATGTTCATCAATAAATAATATCTACCTTAGTGACATTTATGAATATCTATTTTGTCTGGAAACATACTAAGTTTATTTGGGTTAGTATTTGTCATATACATGGATTCCCATTTCATTATTAAATTTCATCTTTATATTCTAAACAAATCTGTTTAATAGCATATTTATAAAAATGTTTAACCAGGTGTTTCCATATTTTCTATGGGTGATTTTTATTCAGTTAACACTTATAAATTTTGATATGATTTGTTTATTGAATTAAAAATTTAATGGTTTTTACAGTATATAATTTTTTTGAAAAAGTAGAGACACTAAAGAATATTGGACTATAATTTTTGTTGATAAGTTTCTGAATCAAACTCTGAAAATATATTTATTTCAGATAATCTAAAAGTTGTGTAATATAAAAAAAATATTGTCTACCTAAATTGATTGTTGGTATCTGTATCTACAAGCAATTTATTTTTCAAAAATAAATTATTTTTATATTATTTGTCTGCATTATAATTTTGAAATTGTTACATGTTACCTCTATGTATTATGCATATGTGTTTTGTTTTTTACTTTAGGTTGTTTGGAAATTTCTCAGAAAAAAAATAACAAGAAACATTTTTAAAGCAAAATATGTTAATAGAAAGAAGCATGGCATAAATTTCTTATCTCTTACTTGTTTTTCTTTGTAAATCCAAAATATTTCAGCGTAAATTCTCAGGAAGTGGAAAGGATTCTAGACATAGTTAATTAAGAGTGTATATATATTTTCAAATTACATTCAAAATGAATTTCTCAAATATTCTTTTCTACTACAAACTATGAATTTATAAATTTTATCACTAATTGTAAAAGCGGTGAATTTTTTTTTTGAAGCTTTTAAAAATCGAATGATGGCAAAGTATAGTTTCCTTTTATTTCTAATTTATGATTTATTTTTTACTAAATTGGGGAAAACTATTAAATTTGACATTGCTTGACCAAAATATTTGACTATATAAAAGGCCAATGCTGAAATAAATATGTGATAAATTCAAGATAAGGTTCATGTTAGCTTCTTTAACTCATTATTTCACAATTTTGAGAAGAGTAACTGACTGGTGATGATTATTATATATACTCCTGAAAAGCAATGTCTTTTAAAAGGCTTTTTAAAATATTTTCTTTCTATATTCCAACATCTCCACCTTAGTCAATGGTACACATTCTTAAAGCCTATTTTAATTTCTTTGTTCCTCAGAGAGTAGATGATGGGGTTCAAAGCAAGTGTGACAATGGAATAAAATACAACATCCAGACATCCTTGGATTAAAGAATAGTTTGAGGTAGGTTTTGGGTAAGCCATGTGTAGGGAAGCTGTAACTGAGTCCAACTCTGTCAATGTTTTGGAAATGGTAGCACAATATTGTGTATTTAGTTAACAGCACTGAATTATATAGGTAAATGTGGTCAAAGGGGAAATTTCAAGTGGTATGTAAATTGAAAAATAAAAACCAAGACTATATAACACAGTGAACCCTATTTCAAATGATGGAGTATAGTTAAAAACTTTACATTATTATTATATTATATTATATTGTGTTATACTATATTATAGTACAATTATAAAAATTTTGTTAGGTGAATTATAAGAAATGTATTACACTAATGCAAGGTATTAATGATAGTTATAATGGAAAAATATATCCTAATGTTATCTATAGACTATAGTTAGGACAATTTTATTACTTTTTTCAACTGCAAAAACACTACAATACTAATACAAAGTGTTACCAATAGTGGGTATATGGGAATAATACAGTTTTTACATGAATTTTCTGTAAACCTACTACTTCTCTAATTTAAAACATTAACAAAAAGAAATACACAAGGGAGAACTTCTTAATGAAAAATGGGTCAAATTATATGGTTAGATGGCCAATTCACTAGCTGATTACTATTTAACAAAATCAGAATTCCTGTTCAGCAGTTTGGATCCATAAGTACTTCACTGATTTGTTTAGCAAAAACAATAAAATTGCAAGCTAGGCACAATGTAAAATCAAATAGAAAGAAAAGACTTGTTCATATTGTGATTTTGAAAACCATTACTGTGGTCTGTATGATTAAAACTACAAATTCAATTTATAGTGACTTATCAACAGAAGATAGCAAATTCAATTTATTCTAACTTTAACAAAGATACATACTAAGATTATTTTTTCAGGCTATTTATATTTCATAATTAGCAATTCTACTGATTTTATTATAGGATACAAAAGATACTGTCATATGTCTGATAAACTGACAAAAATCAGATTACTGTGGTGGTTTGGAGCTGTATGTAACCCAGAAAAACATGTTCTTAAAACTAATTCATTCCTGTATATAGGACTTTTTGATGAGGTTGCTTCAAATAAGGCTTGGCCCACCTCAATTATGATGTATCTTAACGTTTCTTAATCCTGTTACTAGAGTCCTTTATAGCCAAATAAAGTTCATAAAGAGAGAAAGAATGCCACAGAAAGCAAGAAGATTAACATCAATGAATCCCGGAAGAAGGGAGAAACCAGGCAACACTGTCATGTGCCTTGACATCTGATAAACAACCACTCAGGAGTTGCATGTTTTATATATATATGGCTTTGTAGTGGCACAGATTTATAGACCAAAGGACTCTAATTGAGAGAACAGAAATCAACCCTCACATTTATGGCCAACTGATTATTGACAAGGGATCAAAAGCCACTCAATAAGGAAAGAAGAGGCTCTTCAAGGACTAGTGCTAGGGAAATTGGATCTCCATTTGCAAACAAAATAAGGAGGACCCCTATATCATAGCTTACAAAATATCAACTCAAAATGGATCAAAGAACTAAACATAAGAACTAGAACTACCAAAATTTTAGAAGAAAATGTAGGACAGCATTGTCAGGACCTTGTTGTAGGTAATGCTTTCTTAGATTTTACATCCAAAGTACAAGCAACAAAAAAAGAAACATAAAATAGCTAAATGAAACCTCATTAAAGTTAAAAATAATTTGCAACTCAAAGTAAAACATTAACCTACACAATCGGCCAAAATATTCAGATAACACTAAACCAATAAAGTTTTAATATTCAGTATATAATTTTTAAAATCCTTCAATTAACAACAAAAAGATAAGCAACCCAATTTTAAAAAATGGGTCAAATACTTGAATAGACATCTATCCAAATAAGATATACAAATATCCAGAAAGCACAGGAAAAGATGTTCAACATCGTTAACCATTAGGGAAATGTAAATCAAAACCACAATGAGGTACCATTTCACATCCATTGGACTAGCTGGTATTTAAAAAATGGAAAATAGCGAGTGTTGGAGAGGGTGCAGAGAAATAAGAACACACAGCCATTGCTGGTGTCAATGTAAAATGGTGTAGCTGATCTGGAAGATAGTTTGGGAATCCTCAGAAATCTAATTATAAAACTACCATATGATGAACTTATCCCATTACTATGTATTTGTTATGTACACCGAAGAACTGAAAGCAGGGACATCAAGAGGTCTTTGCACACCAACGCTCATAATAGCATTATACACAGTCACCAAAAGATGGAAGCAACCCAGTGTCCATCAACCCATGAATAGCTAAATAAAATGTGGTTTATGCATACAATGGAATATTGTTTAGCCATAAAATGGGATGAAATCCTGATATATTTAACAATTTAGATGAACATCACATTGAGTTAAATAAGCCAGACAAAAATGAATAAATATTTTATGATATCATTGATTTGAAATAATTTGAATAAGCAAACTCATAGAGTAAGAATATAGCATATAGGTTACAAGGGAACAAAGTAGGAAGTTATGGCTTAAAATATACTAATTTCTTCCCTTGTTCTCAAATATAGGGGTAATAATCTCCTGAATATATAGGGAGTGCCAAATATAAAAGAGACAAATATGTTAAGTCCTCGATATTAATGCATGTAACTATGAACCTTATTCTCCAAAAATTGAAACTTAGTGGTTGCCATAGGTTCAGAGAGGAGAAAGAAGAAAGAATGGGTGGAACATAGGGCATTTTTGGGGGCACTGGAATTGTTTTGCCTGATCTCAAAGTGACTGATACAGGCCATTACACATTTTGTCAGAACCTATAAAAGTATATGGTGCAAACCATAAGGTAAACCATTGACCATGGTTAGTAGCAATGTTTTGATATTTGTTCATCAACTGTAACAAATGTACCATACTCATGTAGGATGTTATTGGTAGGAGAAGATGTGTGTGGGGCAGTATATAGTAATCCCCTATATTTTCTGCATCTTTTCTGTAAACTAAACCTTCTTGAAAAATAAAGTGAAAAAAAAATAAGGCACTCGGGTAACATACAGAAGAAATTTTCAATATACATAAAAGATAACAGATCTTATAGGGATGAAAAATGTAAATTTTTATTTTTTACTTTCTTTTATTTTTTTATTTTTTGCTTTGTTTGGGGGAAGATTTTATATAGCAGAAGGGTTGCAACTGTGGCAAGGGGGGATCAGTGGTGCAGGGGGTCAGTTGTGTGGGGATATGTGGTGATGGGTGCACCGGGGGCATGCCTCTATGGAATATGAAAGTGTTCATGTGGTCACTGGGTTTTTTCTTAGTGGGTGGAGACCCACACCATAAATGACAGAATATTGAACTCCCATCCTGGGAGTACTGTGACATTCTGTAATAGAGTTGGGAGAGTCTCTAGAATATATGGACAGTGCCTAGTGAAGGTGGACAGACCAGTATGTCAGGCCCTTTATATTGATGATTGTACTTATGAAACTTACTCTTGTGAAATTGAAACTTAGCCTAGTAATATATATTGCCTGAGTCACCTCCTGAAAGCCTCCTTGTTGCTCAATGTGGCCTCTCTCTAAGTCAAATTCAGCATATAAGCTCTCTACCTTCCACGTACATAAGACATCGCTCCCAGGAATGAGCCTTCCTGGCACCAAGGGATTATTCACAAGCACCAAATAGCATTGCATTTGAATAAAGACTTTGATCAAAAGGGAGATGTAATAGTCAGCCAAAGGGGATCTGATGCAAAATACCAGAAATCGGTTGGTCTTTATAGTATTTATTTGGGGTAGAAATCCACAGTTACCAGGCCATAAAGCATAGTTTCTTCCCTCACCAAAATCCATTGCCATGTGTTGGAGCAAGACAGCTGCCAACATTTGCCACGGTTCAGGCTTCTTGGGTTCCTCTCTTCCCAGGGCCCGATTTCTCTCCAGGCTCAACTTCATTGTTTCCTTCACAAGGTCAGCTGTAGACTATGAGGCTCTCTAGGCTTTGCCTCTCTCCACAAGGCCAGCTGTAGACTCAGAGAAAAAGCTCATGTCTTTACCCGGGGCCTTCTCTCATTCCTCATGACCAAGCTCTCTTACTTCCCGGGGCTCCAGCTCAAGACTCCAACATCAGAACTACTATAATTCTGTCCTTTGCCATGCCTTTTATCTTTGATTCCCCACCAACCAAGGGGTGGGACTCAACACCCTACTGACGTGGCCCAATCAAAGCCCCAATGATAACTTAATCATGCCCAGATGAACAGATCAGTTTACAAGCATAATCCAATATATATTTTTCAAATTCATAACTTCATCAAACTGCGAAACTGCTACACTGCACTCTCTGAATTCCAAAAAAAACATTACAATATTCAAAAAACTTTAAATCAATAACAATGCAAGTACAAAATCATATCATAATCAGTTTAAACAAATACAGTTCATCTTGAGGCAAAGTCCTTTATAGCTATAGACCTCTGAAACTTACAAAATCATTTATCAGCTTCCAATACACAAATGGACAAAGGATAAACATTTTCATTATCAGAAGGAGTAATTGGGAGGGAAACATGAGTCATGGGTCTTCTACAGTTCAGTCAACCTGCAGGACATTCTTCATTCGATTTCAAAGTCTGAGAGTCATTCTTAAGACGATGGTTTCTTCTTCTTGGGGCCTCATGGGGACCCATCCTTTCCACAGGCTTGCCCAATGGCCATTTTCTTGGTTCCACCTTCATCAAGAATCTGGATGTTGACCAAGCTCCAGACCTCACCCTCCACAAGTGTTGGGGTGATTGTCACACCTTACCCAATCTTTCGGTTAGAGTCTTAGCCGCTCTAGTACAATGAGTGAAAACAACATTCCCCATAACATTTGGCATACAGGCTCAACGCTCTCAGAGCAATAAGTTGACCACCTGGCCTTTTATAATCCATGGGGGACAGGGGCACCCCTCTCAGACCTATGGGTTGCTGACCTTAACCACTGTAATCATTGAGGAATGTGCTCCACCTTCCCTGCACCCTGGGGCAGCAAAATTCTTCCTGAACATCGGTTGGGAACATCCACCCTCTCCAAATGCTAGGGCAAACTCATCCTCTCTGCACACTGGGGTGGCAGAACTCTCCCAGAACATCAGGTGGGAACATCCACTATCTTCAATTGCTGGGGCAAACTCACCCTCTCTGTACACATGGATGGGGCTCCTCTCTTGCCCCAAGGCAATGTCTTAATTCCAGATCTTAGCTTCCATGGTTTTCTCCTTAAAGCTGTTTCTTCTTCAATCTCTCCTTTCCATGAACCTTTTATTCAAAGCTGACAGTGGTTTTGTTCTTACAGCGCTCTCAAAAAGCTTGCTGGTTTAGCATGGAAGAAGCAGGGGTCCAAGCCATCAGAGAGTAAGACTTTCCACAAGTCTTTCTGAGATAACTGCTTCTTCAATCCTGATTTACAAGTTCCAAGTTTAGTTTTTTTAATTGGGGCACTATCATCTGGGAGCTTGATTGCCAGGGGCTTGCAATTTCCAGAATCAGTTTCTTTTTCCTTTGGGTTCGATAATTCAGTCTTGAGCTTATCCGACTCATTTAGCATTTTGCTGTAAACTGCAGGGAGAAGCCAAGCTGCATTCTCCAAGTTTACCTTGGAAAGTTCTTCAGCTAAATTCTCAGGTTTGCCATTTTTAAATTCTGTCTTCCATATAAAACCAGGAGTTAATCTTGTTAAGTTCTCTGCAACTTTAAAACATGGATCACCTTTCCTCCAGTTTCCAATAATAGTTTCATCATTTACTTCTAAGACATCATAAAAAGTCTCTTTAGCATCCATATTACTATCAACAGTCTCTTCAAAGCACTGTAGGCCTTTTCCATCAAGCATCTCACAATTCCTCCAAAAAATACCCCTTACCCATTCATAAAACCGTTCCAAAATTTTGGTAATTGCAAAAGCAGTACCCCACTCCCAGTACCAAATTCTATATTAGTCACCCAAAGGGGTGCTGCTGGAAAATACCAGAATTTTGGTTGATTTTTTAATAAAGGGTATTTATTTGGGGTAAAAGGCCACAGTTACTAGGCCATAAAGCCTAAGTTACTCTCCTAATCCAAAGTCTATTGCCATATGTTGAAGCAAGATGGCTGCCAAAGTCTGTGAGGTTCAGGCTTCTTAGTTTCCTCTTTTCCCAGGGCTCCATTTCTCTCCAGGCTCAACTTCACTGTTTCCTCCACAAGGTCAGCTGTAGACTACGAGCTCTCTAGGCTTTGCCTCTTTCCACAAGGCCAGCTGTAGGCTCTCAGGTGAGTGACTCATGTCTTTACCCGGGGCCTTCTCTCATTCCTCACAACCAAGCTCTCTTACTTCCTGGGGCTCCAGCTCAAGATGCCAACATCAGAACTACTACAATTCTGTCCGTTTCCATACCTTTTATCTTCAATTCCCCACCCACCAAGGGGTGGGGCTCAACACCCTACTGATGTGGCCCAATCAAAGCCCCAATGATATCTTAATCATCCCAGATCAACAGATCAGTTTACAAGTATAATCCAATATATATTTTTTGAATTCATAATTTCATCAAACTACCAAACTGCTACAGGGGAAATATTAAATACAAATGAATTTTTATGGCTAAGAGATTTCAAAGTGATTTGAGTGGCCATTCCAGAGGTTACGCTTAAGCATATTTCAGAAGGATCTCACTGGCTGCCAAAGTAAACAGTGCCTCAAGCAGTGGTGCTTCTGATTGCTCTAGAAACCTCTAGACACTATAGGCAAGGCAGACAATCCCAGAAAATTGTCATCCCATCAATGAGCCTTACCTTGGAATATATGATAAGCTATCTCCCCAATGTATCAGCGTTAGACTCATTTATAATTTTCCGACACATGGTTTTGCTGCCCCTTTATTTAAACCTATAATTAGCACTATACCTATTAAATATATGTCCCATGGACTTATATCTTCTGGGTTTTCATATGCCAGTTGAGCCCTGAATTTCAGCAGAGTTGCAACCAACACCTACTCTCCAGTTCATTAGATTCACACAGGAAAACTAAAGAGGATGATGATGGACAATGCACATCCCTAGAAACAGAGAGTATTTACAACTGTAAGCATGACAGTTCTAGCCATCTGCTCCATGGGATCTAAGCCCCCTCTCAGTTGGAAGCAGAGTGGGCATCACCATCCCAAAATCCACAATATTGAGGAATGAAGAAACATAACGGGGGGATGAAACTATGGACTAAAATAGACTTATTATTATTCTAGTAATAGAAGAACTTGTAACACTGATAAAAAGGCAGTGGTCACCAAAGATTCTGAGAGGTGAGAGAGGGAAGAACAGGTGTAACATGGGGTATTTTGAGAACATTAGAATTGTTCTGCATGATATTGCAATGATGGATACAAGCCATTTTACATTTTGTCAAAACCTATAATATTGTGTGGTGCAAAGTGTACACCATACTGTAAATTATAGACCATGGTTAGTAGCAAGGCTTCAATATGTGTTCTTCAATTGTAACAAATGTACCACACTAATGAAAGATGATAATGGAAGAAAGTGTGAGAGGGGAAGGTGGTGGGGTATATGGGAATCCATATATTTTTCATGTAACCTTTATGTAATCTGTAGCTTCTTTAAAAATAAAGAACAAAATGTCCCAGGTTCTTATGTGAAATGATGGAAATATTTGGTAATGGATGGTTGTGATGGTAGCACATTGTGAAAACAATTAACAGCACTGAATTGTATATTTGAATGCAATTAAAATAGGAAACATTCAAATTGTATGTATGGTAAAAGCATAAATATTTTTAAAAATTCATGGAACTACACTACACAGTGAATACTACGTTAAAAATGGGTTATAGTTAATTATACAATTATAAACATGTACTGTCATCAGTTGTTACAAATCTTCCACACCAGTGCAAGGTGTTAATAATAGGGCAGCAAATGGGAGTCCTGTATTTTATGCATGGTTGTTCTGTAAAACCACAACTTCTCTAATAAAGAATGAAAGAATCAAATCTCAAATAAATAATCTAATTTTCCATCTTAAACAACTAGAAATAAAGAACAAATTAAATCTTAATCTAGAAGAAAAGAGAAAATAAAGTGAAGATACTTGAAATAGAAAATTAAAAATATTAGGGAAAATCAATGAAAGGATTGTCTTGAAAATCAATTTTCACAATAAAATTGATAATATTTAGCCATACTGACTACAACAAAGAGGTGATTCACAATAACAAATAAAATAAGAATTAATAATGTGGAGATTACTGTTGATGTTACAGAAATAAGGTATTTTAATAGAATACTATGAGCAATTCTATATCAATATATTAGATATTTGAATGAAATGCAGAAATTTCTAAAATCACACAACCTCCCAAATTGACTCAGAAGAAACAGAGATTCTGGACCGATCTTTACTGTGGTCGATTAAGCCTGTATGAACCACAGAAAATCATGCTCTTGTAACTGGTCCATTCCTGTGAGTGTGAGCCTGTTACAGGCAGCATGGTTTGATTAGATTACTTCAGTAAGACAAGATCCAGGGTGTATCTTAATCCTCTTACTGGAGTCCTTTATAAATGTGATGGATACTAAGAGAAGGGCATGCAGAGACACACAGAAGCTCTGAGAGAAACTTCCAGTAGCTGTCAGAGCAAAAGCCACAGGAGCAGAGAGAGAAAACCTTGAGAGCAAGGACCTAAAATCAACAAAACTTGGGAAAGAGGAAGCCAGAAACTGAAGCAATGATACCCAGAAGAGAAGGGAGAGATCAGCAGATGCTTCAATATGCAGGTCTTTGGGGAGACAACCTTGCTTGATGATGCCTTGATTAGAATTTTCATGGCCTCAGAACTGTAACCTACTAACCTAAATATCCCCACTGTAAGAGTCAACATAGTTCTGGTATATTGCCTTGGCTACGTTTAGCAAACTAAAACATACACCATATAAAGTGAATGTATCAGTACAGTATTTTAACAACTTTTGCACCCAAATGAGCATGGACTAGTGGAGTGTGAAGTTTACCCCAGGGAATCCCAACTACACAAAGCAAATTAAAGCAGTGGAAAATAAAGACTAAATTTTGTTTGAAGGTTGAAGATTTAAAATACTGTGGAAGAAGGGATAGGTGTAGTAAACGAAAGCAGAGCGATAAATGAAGACATCATATAAATAGTAGTAATGAAAAATTTTATTGATTAGGGGTAATTAAAATTAGGCATATTCCAAAATGTTGGTAAAGACTGAAAAAGAAGATTTAAATAACAATTATATTTATATACTATTTTTAGGCTTATCTTTCCAACTCTTTTTTTTTTTTTTAATATTCTATGAGCTTTATTAGGACATAGCTTGTGACATAGATGGAGAAGGCATTGTTTTACAGAAGGACATTGAAGAGAGGCCAAGAGGTCAAAGAACAGCCAAGGGCTCCCATCTGCAAGTCCAGGGCTCTTTCCAGGACACCCAGGAGAAAGCTTGTGGAGCTCAAATCAGCTCCCTCAGAACCCCTTCCTCTTCCATGGTCTAACAGGTTTTTTTTTTTTTAAGATTTATTTATGCCCAACCCCCCCCCCCAATGTTTGAAGTTGCTGTCTGCTGCTCTCTGTCCAACTCTTTTTTTATGCAGGCTGACTTACATTGTTCCAGTGTCAGCATAGACTGCCTTTGTTCTCTAGGGGAGGCACAGCTCCAGAAGCAAGAAACTGTGATCTAACTAAAAATAATTTTTCTTAATTGTGGTTTAGAATTCAATGGAATAATTGTAATTTGATTTAATTCATATCTGTAGATTTCCATAGATGACAAATAGTGTAATTACAAATGGAAACAAGAGACATTTCAGTTGAACATACATGTATTTAGTACGAGTTCATATAGCTGAATAAATTATAAAACTGAAAGATTCTTGATACTGATTCTGTTAAGCAATTTGATGACTCTCCAAACCTTATAATTGTTATTAAAAGTGACACTTTATTTTTCATTTCTTAGAGTTGATCTATATTTCATATGTAAATAAAATAAGTGAGATACTGTTAGCAAAGCTTGTGCAATGAGGGTTATGTTCCCTTAGTATGAAAATATTACACTGATCTAATAAAATGAACTTTTCATTAAATGTGCTTTATGTAGACTGAAAACTGGTGAATGAAGAATGTGAAACAGTCCAGCCCCATTGTCACAACACTTTGGGTGTTCCTGGGGTGCACGTGTTTCAACTAAAATTGAAACAGTTTTAAGATATTTTGATTTTCTAAATAGATCTAAGTCCATCACTAATATATGTTTTGTTCTTATAGAACAGATAGGATTATTCTCATATGACTGTGTATACTAGTTCCAGTCATTTAGGCTACTTGCATTCAGAGCATAGCATTGTTAAAACACTATCAGGAAGACTTCATGAATGAATGAAAACATCAGGAGGATCTGATGGTTAAATAATGAGGAAAGGTTTTAAAATCCAGCATAACGTTTGTTGATGAAGTACTTGAAGAATAACCCTGGGACTTCTTAAGCTAATTAGACAACTAATAACTACTATGTAACTCATCCTTGGACTTGTGTCTCCTGAGTAGCCACCTAAACTAATCATCATGTGTCTTGTGGGTAACACCCATTAATCAGACATATAATGAAAGTAGATATCCTTTTGGAAACTGAGAGGCCAAGAAGTCAATGTAACATTGGGACGGAGATTATCATAGGTCCTGAAGCACCTGCTAGAGTAATGTTCCAAGAAAGAAGGAAAGAGGGGCCAAAAGATATTGGAGAAATTGTAAGGCTAGAGGTAGAGCCTGGCTTATTGTATGGAAAGGCAGAACTTCTCATACTTAAATTATATAATTCTTTTTACCTGGGTTCTGTCAATTATTTATTTATTTTTTTAAGATTTATTTATTTATTTATCCCCCCCTTGCTGCTTGTGCTTGCTGTGTCCATTCGCTGTGTGTCTTCTCCATGTCTGCTTATCTTCCCCTTGCTGTGAGGTCCTGCTGCATCAGCCCCTCCCGCCGCGTGGGCTGGCCTGGCCTCACACATGGTAAACAGGGGCTTTATCAGTTGAGCCACACCCACTTCCTGTTGTGAGGGCTTGCTGCATCAGCCCACTAGGCTGCGTGGGCCGGCCTGCCCTCACAAGGAGGCCCCGGGAAGCGAACCCGGGGCCTCCCATTTGGTAAACGGGGGCTCTATCGACTGAGCCACTCCTGTTTCCTGTCAATTATTTTTTAAAAAAACATGTCAACCTAATATAGACGTCTTAATTTATTGAAAAGTTAAAATAATATCTCTACAAAACTCATTCTATGAACATTTTTGTTGTATACATTGTTCATTAATTGTCTTTGATATACTTTTAAATTCATGAGGCATAATATTTGATGTATCATGCAAAATATCCTTACCTTTAATATTTGTTATGTGCCATTTTTCCTATTCTATACTAGAATCTTTCAGAAAGAAGAAACACCTTAATAGGCATTCCATTGCACTAATTATATACGTATCAGGTTTTTTTTCACATAATCCCTATTGACCTGTATATAAACAGCAAAAAACAAAACAAAGACAAAATGTAAAATGATACTAAATCTGCTTCATTGGTATTTTAAGGGCTTTTCACCAAACAGATTAACAGACCACCAAACACATTCGTAAATGAGAAACAAAAAATGATTTTAAAATGAAGAGAGATTAATGCTTATATGAGAATCACATGCAAAACAGAAAGAAACAAAGTATTTTTTTACCCAAGAAGAATAAAAGGAAACTACTAGTGATGGAATATAGATAATTTATGCAAAGCCAGAGAAAGGAACAAGAAATTTCATGCAAAAATAAAGTGATTGGTTGTTCCCCATGAAATGTTGATTCAACATATTGAATTCTCATTGTGTTTTATGCATGTTCAGGGTGAGAACACCAAAGAAGAATTATCAGCTCTGAAGTTGTAAATAACCCTAACTGAACATATTTCTGGGAGATCCTCAGGAAATTTATTATTTTTTTGGTCATAGAATTTTTCTAAACCTTTTTTCATTCCTTCGATTTGAATTTTCATCAGCCATTCACTCATTGTTTATTCTGGGCATGAAGTCTCTGTTTCAGATGATCTAGTATATTCTATTTGGTTTGGCTAAATTTTTGCCTTTTTCAGAATTGTTGTAAAGTGACATTATTGAAATTAAGAGGTCATATCAATGCTATGAATTAACACATTCAGGGATATATTTCAAAACCCAAATGTAGTTTAAATTTATTACCTGCAGTGTTATTCAGGCAGAGAACTGAAAAAAAACATGAAAATAGATTGCCTCTGCACCACAATAAGGTATGTGATACTGTATCATAGAATATATGTAATATGTATATATATATATATATATATAAACACATACACAACCACATCCAGAGATAGAAAAAAATATTAGATAGATGATAGATAGAGAAATAGAGATAAAGAGATAGAAAAATAGAAAATAGATATAGATAGATAGATGATAGATAGATAGATAGATAGATAGATAGATAGATAGATATACATAGACTCTGCAAATAACCTCAAAGCACAGCACTATACTATGAAATGGTTATATCATAACCTATGGTTTTACAGTTTGTAAATGTTTTAAATCATGATTTTGCAAAATTGAAAAGTCTAGATACATAAAATTGCAGGTTCTCATAAAGTATACTATGCCCATCACATTGGATGGTGCATAGGACATTATAAATAGATGTGGCTTTTACTATCCTGTGAAAACATCACTTCATATTCTGTTAATGGAAGAATAATATTTATAATGCAGTCTTGCAGGATTATATGAAATAGTCTAGGAAAGATGAAGAAATGTTTTCTGTTGTTTAATAAATCCAAAAAAGTGAATGAGAATCAATTCGCACTAATATCTTCAAATAAAGCCTTATACTCCAGGCTTCAGGAAAATAGGTTTCAGTGAGAATTCTCTTCATAACCACCATTACAATATCAAAACTATCTTTAAATAATTTTATGGAATTTTCCAAATTAGAAGTTTCTGAATTGAGTTATAAAAGTAAAAAAAAAAAAAAAATTGTCTGGATACTTAACCTGATAAATAATTCCAGCTTGTCAATATAAGTTGGAAATATATATCTTCATGAAAACTTGCTTAATATATTTATGTTCAGTAATTTTAATATGCTATTATTACTATTTTTATTATTAAATGAAAATATCACATATTATGGTAAAGGTTAAAATCTTAATTATTTTTCA